>BCKF01000003.1:1722221-1738590 GCA_001600515.1 Yarrowia sp. JCM 30694 | reverse complement strand
TCTCTATACTGAGGTAAAGAGATGTCCTCTCTATACTGAGGTAAAGAGATGTCCTCTCTATACTGAGGTAAAGAGATGTCCTCTCTATACTGAGGGTAAAGAGATGCTCTCTATACTGAGGTCTAGAGATACTCTCTATACTGAGGTCTAGAGATACTCTCTATACTGAGGTCTAGAGATGCTCTCTAACGAGATACTCGAGCTAACACAGAAACATACGGAGACTCGTTTCCCCAACTGTCGCCTCAAGCGACTCAGCATTCTTTGAGTGAGTATGGCTATTGAAGAAACCCAAGGGTTGTTTTTCGTGAAATTCTGAATTTTTCAGATTTTTCAGATTTTTCAGATTTTTCAGATTTTTCAGATTTTTCAGAATTTTTCAGAATTTTTCACTTTTTTTTTTTTTTTTTTTTTTTTTTTTTTTTTTTTTCTTTTTTTGCTAACACAGAATCCCCATCTTACAAAACAAAAAGCGCACACACCTCTTCGGAAACCCTCGACCCGCTCCAAAAACCCACCCACAATCTTGGAAAAACAAAATCTTACACTTCCATTCCAAACCTCACCAAAACAAAATCATACACTCCTAACCTGAGCAAAACCACATCTCATGGAACTCGTCCTAGGAGGTTATCTGCTGATCTGAAGCGCTCTTTCGATGTGAGAAGAGCTGACTTTACTGCTGCTATTGAGGAAAAGAAGTCGTCTCTATCTCCTAATCTGAAACGTCTCAATCCAATGAACCTCATCAGAAAGAAGAGTAAAGACGACTTTATCAACATTGCAGACGTGTACGAGGACGACTCACGTGATTACTCGTCACGTGAGTTCTCGGCACGTGACTTTGATTCTCCAAAGGATAGTTACTCGGCTTTTACTCCTCAAACTACTCATACGTTTGAGACTACGAGTTCACGTGACTCTCCACGTGACCTGCACCCTACTCCAGTGTCACATGACATAATCAGCTCGTCACGTGACCCAGCTACTGGAGTGATTTACGCGACTCGAAAGTGTGAATGGGGAGCTAGCCCGGGGAGTAGTAAGACGTCTGTTGATCACGTGACCCACATGACTAACGACACTCACGTGACCAAACCATCTCCTAAAGTGATTACTAATCCGCTGGAAATTCCTGATCAACCCGTGGAGAAGCTGAGGGTGGTCAAGAAGTCGTCTGGGGTGGGGTTGAACATTTTGATGGGTGACTCACGTGACACTGTGTCACGTGACACGCATGCTGAGTCAGCACATGACTCGGCACGTGACTCTCCCTCACGCGCCTCGTTCACGTTCCCTAGAGACTCTCCCAGTAGAGCCTCCTTTTCACGTGACTCACCTTCACGTGCCTCCTTCTCACGTGACTCACCTTCACGCGCATCCTTCTCACGTGATTCCCCCTCACGTGCCTCCTTCTCACGTGAAACACCCCCCGTTCCAGCTCGTCTTCCCTCTCGACCTGGCTCCAGACGCCATTCTCTCATTGGAGGAGACACAAACACGTGGGAAGTGCCTCCACGTGACTCGCGGCGTAACAGTCGCGTGCTGACGGAAATGTTTGCTGACTCAGACCTCGCAGATATCGCTGAGTCAGCAAAGTTGGCGGAACGAGCCAGAGCTGAACTGGCTGAAAATGAAGCACGTGAGACAGAGCAGCAGAATAGGTTATCACGTGAATCACGTGATGCAGAGTCACATGATACGCTGTCACATGATACGCTGTCACGTGGTCAGAACTCGTTGAGGTCGAGTAACACTGGCCATACGTCTTTTGAGGTTGATGATAGTGCTCCAGACGCGATTGAAGATCACGTGAATGAAACAGGTCACGTGAATGATGCAAGTCACGTGACTGAAGCGACTGACACCACCCCCACTACCCTAACCTCGTTCACCAAACAGCTCATGTCTCAGGATGCAGACAATTCATTTGGAGGGCTTCTAGAAGACGACTCGGACTCTGCTTTTTCATTTGAAGACGACGATTTCGGCCGAAACTCGTCCGTCCGCTTACATAAGAAACCCGAGCGGTTCGCGTCACGTGAAATGAGTGATGGAGAGGAGGATGATGACTATGAGGGTTATGATGATGATATGTATGACGATGAAGGGATTGAAGATGACGCTCATTTGTATGGAGGGAATGCGTTTTTGGGCGGTGATGAGTCAGCGAATGATGAGTCAGCTGAGTCAGCTGAGTCAGCAAAGTCACATGACATTCTCCCATCCAACATGACTAACCATGGAGCTGGGCTCACTCGAGGCAAGAGCCATGGTCGGGGTTTGAGTGCGGGGAGGAGGCTTAGTCATGTGGGTCACGTGACTGAAGATCACGTGACCAACACTTCCGATCACATGACTGACGTTCCTCCTGCTCACGTGACTCAGGCGTCCCACGAACGACACAGCAGCTATGGATCCATTGGAGGCCGAAGTCACGTGAGAAACCACAGCAGGCGTCTCCAAAGTTACCACGAGAATGCTGAGTCAGCAAACTCTGAGTCAGCTGAGTCAGCAGAACCCGTTGCCGTGACTACCGATGATCCTGGGTACCAGCGTCAACCCCTGACTCCATCTCAGTTCAAGTTTCCCCCAGAGGAGACTGCTGAGCTGAGTTTTAGGTCACGTGACGGAGACGTTAGTCAGCACGCACGTGACAGTAGTGTGGGAAACATTAGTCAGCATTCACGTGCTCATTCACGTAACGCGTCTATTGCTTCACCGAATGTTTCGCACTCACGTGACATATCCACCTCCTCCATCACATCCACCTCATCACGTGACAAACGACGATCGTACAAATTTCCTCCTGCTCATGAAGAAGACTTTTCGTTCACTTCTGCTCAGGAGTCTTTCAACAATACCATCACAGAGTATGATGAACATGATTCCACAGCTTTTGCTTACCAAGAAGTTGAAGACGCGTTATCTGAGATTGAATCACTCACTCAGAGTGGATGTAGTTCTCCTCATCGCTCCAGATACGAAATTCCTTCTTTAGGAGAGACTCTAGGAGGATACGTTGGTAGTCCTAGTCACGTGAGAAATTTGTCGAATCCGAGTTATATTGGAAGTCACGTGAGAGATGTGAGTCATGTGAGCAGTCCTAGTCACGTGAGCAGCCCTAGTCACGTGTCTCAGCCTTCTTTTGGCGATTTTGGTCATATCCGATCCGTTTCAGGCACTCAAGCCTTACACGAACCCCTTGAGATTGATACAGGGTTCACAGATTATGACCAGTATGGATTTGGGTACCCTGAGGGCGATTTTGAAGCCGGAGGGTACTCGGATGAGTACTATGATGATCTTCTTGATGAAGCCAATGCTGTTCAAGAGACGTATTATGATGAAGATGATCATGTGAGCTCTGACAAGGGGTATAGTCGGTTGCAGAGGTCTCACAGTAACAGGAGGTTGCCCAGAAAGGTGATTCACGTGACTGAACCGTCTCATAATGTCGTTGAGTCACGTGAAGGCACTACCACTCTCTTTGGCTTGATTAATGATGAAGCTGAAGAGCAGAGGAGTCTTGTGACTACTCCTGTGAATCAGCAGGGTCCGTTTGATCCGGTTTCGGGTTTGCCGATTCCTGGTTATGTCGAGTTGACTCCTATTAGTGAGAGGAGTTATGATGGAGATAGTCCTTATAGACGGTAGATAGGGAGGGGGGATTATTTATTAATGCATTGAACTAATGAGGATTTGTATAGAAGCTGAGTAATTACTCTTGTATCAACATGGTCTTCATTGTACAGGAAGTTGACATTAATATTGACAGCTATGGTTACATGTGCTGGGAGGTCTCTTAGGGAGATACCAGTTACACTTTGGTTAAGCTTTTGGGAGGAGTGAAGTAAATTCAGAATGTCAAGTAATAGAGGAATGTTGAGAGCGATTAGCTTGGAATTTTGTACTAGCACATTGTGAAATTAGTGTGGATTATACAATTCCATGCCTTGATTAGTGTAATACAAAACACCTCATATCGGGGGAGTGTCTGGAACGTGTAATAGAGACCCCCAGAGCACTTTTTTAGTTGGTTTTTTGGTTAACCTTAAGTAAACACCCTGTTCCCAACAGAGACAGTACCGACCACTAATAGAGCCTGAGACGGTATTTATTCTTGTATCAAAAGTGTAAATAGGCATTCAAGACATGTAAGGGCTGTACAGGAAGTTCATTGGCTTATAATATTGACAGCTATAGTTACAAGTACAGAATGTCTACAGAGATATTCCATCGGTCACAACTCCAGGAAGATATCAAAGCTACATTGGAGCTATTTTAGTATTCCTACACTCTTCTAGATGTCATGTTCTGTGGCTTCCTCAAATACTATAGAGTTTGTCAAATAGTTTATATAGACCGTATTAGCAGTGTCTTTAAGAAACAGTTTGTAGTGAGAATTTCTGAGAGACAACCAGTGGTTTTTTTGGCGTAAGCTGAAATAAACGGAGAGGGGAATGAAGTGATGCCAGTGTATTTTGCCACATTAAATTTCTGTCAGTAATATTAATACCATTCTACTCGCAAACGAATTTCAAACACTTTGCACTTACTGGTTTCTCTGTAGACCCAGTATTGCTTTGGTTAAGTGAAGACCATCCTTTAGAGGCTATCTTAAATTACAGACCTTCGCTGAGTATCAGATACAGTACAAAGTACGTCGCAGAGAACAGTATCAGTAAAGATGTGATGTAGTTAGATATTCATTCTAAAGCTGAGACAGCTACCAGTATACAATTATGTATTATGATTTATACCGTGTTTTTTTTTTTTTTTTTTTTTTTTTTTTTTTTTTTTTTGGTGTTCTACTCTACCGGGGTGTTTAAGGTTTTAGCTGGGAGAAACCGGGGTACCACGGAAAACCATGAAGGAGTGGGATATCTCGGAAATTTCCAAGGTATGCGTTCATTATGGTGGATTTTATGGTATTTTTTTTTTTTTTTTTTTTTTTTTTTCCCGTCACTACTGCTGAACACAATCTGCAACGTCAGCCGGTCCTAACTCAAAATCACCATCACTATCACTATACGGTTCCATATTAATATCATCGTTCAGCTTCTTATGATAAGCCTTTGAATGGCTCTCTCTTACTGGTTGAGCAGGTCCTTGTTGACACTCTCCCTCTTCAAAAGTCGTATCAAAGAACCCCATTCCTGTTTCCAGAGCTTTCCATTGGTCATTGAACTTTCCTCCAACCAATGGAACAGTATGTAGACTTGTATAAATGTTTCTCCATTTTGGATGAAAGTCATCTACTGCTAGTTTCCGTCCTTCTTTTTTAATCTCCTCAACATCAGCAACAGAAGGAATACCAGGCATGACAGTATTAGTCACTTCATCTCGAACAGCTTCTAGAGCAGTGTCTGAAATCCAGTGTTGAACGTCATCATAAAACCCATCAAACGTGTTCTGATGAAGAGCAAACAAGTACCCTTGAGCATAGTCAATATTCTCATACTGAGTGACGGCAGCTTTCAAAATAAATCTCGCCATTTCAAACACATTCAACGGATCTTTGGGCATCCAATTGAACTCGTAAAAGTCCATTCCTTGGAGTAAAAACGGATGTTCAGTATGAAGAGGTTCGACATAACCTAGCTGAGACAAGATAACATAACACCGCTTGATATCTTCATTACTCGCCTTCAACGTCTGTATAGCTCGTCTTTTCTCTTCCAAAGGAGCCTGACAAACATCACCCCAGATTTGCATGATTTTTGAAAAGTCTTCGTAGTTGTCTGTAAACTCAGTACACACCTCTTCAGCGTCACTCATGCGTTTCACAGCATCAGTTTGGACATTGACGTCTGGAAATACTTGTTTAACAGCTTGCAGAAAGTTGCCTCCCGTTTCAGCAAGCATATATACCGGTTCCGGCAGTTTGTAGTCCTTCAACAAACTCTTGTACTCGTTCAAAGCCCAGATATAAGTCTCTGGATCCATCTGAGCTTTATCAGTTTCAGAGATACAAGCACAAATGGGAAACTCTCGATTTCCACAGTCCACTCCTCGGATCATGAGGATTCTCCAGATTGAGTCTTCCTGGTGACACTTGTACGCCTGAACATCGTCGACTAGGACAACTTCAGGGTAACTTTTCCAGTACCTGTATCCTTCAGTATGAGCAAAAAAGACAGATCCAGGGTCAGTACTGCTGTGTTTTGTTCGTGCTCGAAAAAGTGGATCATTCAACATTTCCACCAAAACATCAGAAGGCCATTTTTCATCAGTTCTGCACCGTTTGAATTTCTTCCATTGACCTCCTGGAACAGTTTTTTTGCCTTCTCGAGCTAACTCCTCGTTGTGGCAGTCCATGTTGATGAATTTGCGGTCAAAATAACGACCCCAAAGCTGTTCAAACGAGTCAACATGGGCTACAGGATGACAACTGGGAGGATGGTTGTGTTCAACACTTGATGTAGGAACAACCGAGTACTTTCCGTTCACGTGATTGACTTTCAGAGCAAACCCACAGCTCTTTCTCACAGTCTGATCCACCCACTCGTCGTCGGTTTGTTCCATCTTCTTCATATGAACAGCATCAATCTCGTCAAAAGGCATACGGTCACAATGAAGGTACCAGACACCGTTTCTGACTCTAGGAACGAGTTGGTAGTGATGCAAGTACGCGTGTTTGACGGCAAAAAAAACAGCTTGCTCCAATGTTGAATATTCAGTTGCTGGAGGGAGTATATCTTCAGGGAACGTGTTTGTATAGTCGTATTGATGCAGCTTGAGTTCGTGAAGAACATCATCAACATGTAATTCGTTTCTCACCGTTCGACCCAGACGTTTACCGTAGCGTTCATTTTCATACACACGAAGGAGTTTCACCTCGAGTTGGTTGATTTCTTCGTTGTTCATGTCGAGGTGAAAAGTTGATGCAGGAACGTGAATTTAAAATGATGAAATGAAAAACAGGCAAATCTACTGTGGCCTATATTGCACTAATTAATACTTGCAACTTGGAGTAGATTTTGTATGAATATGTACTTCTACAACGACAAATTAGTGTCACATGGCCTTCCCTTAAAACCAGTGAGTGGTCTAGCAAAAGGGGTTTACTTAAGGTTAACAAAAACGCCAACTAAAAAAGTGCTCTGGGGGTGGCTACTGCACGTTCAAGGCATTCCCCAGATATGAGGGTTTTTGTATTTCACTGATGAAGGCATCGGATTATAAAATCCACAATAATCTCACGATATAGCAGTACAAAACTCCGAGTTAAGCGCTCTCAAAGTCTCGATATTACTTGACATTTTAGATTTACTCAACTCCTCCCAAAAGCTTAACAAAGTGTAACTGGAGTGTCCAGCTTGGGTAGCATTTATCTCGCCTTCCAAGTAGACAACCTATAGATATTACTATATATTCCGAATCCAATGACTCAGGAGATCCGAACCAGCTATAAATCACCCAACAACTACAAACACCACCACCACTGAAGGTCTCCTTACATCGCGGGCTTGCGTATTTTAAGGTATGAGTTTCATGTGCAGGGTGCATAATCTCTGAGATACAGAACAGTCTCCAAAAATGTCAAAGACGTGTTGCAAGAGCGTAGAAACTGGCCCACAGTATATTGTGGTGTCAAAGAATAATCTCAGCTATTAATATCTCAAATTATAAAGACTTTGTCTTTTTTTTTCAGATTTTTTTTTTCAGCTTTTTTCAGGGTCAGGAAAAACAAGAAAAAGAGTAAAGCCGCACATTCCGAAGTGTTATTGACAAAACTGATGATGGATATAGGCTCAATTCACCGTTTTAATACAGGTAACGTTTTAAAAAGCCAGAATCATGAGGTTTTTACCCCAGTTTCATGAGAAAACAGTTTCGTGAAATTGTGATTTTTCACTGTTTTTTGGCAAAATCGCAAGTGGTCCCCCCCATGAGCCGAAAAGTTGACTTTTTTGAAAAAAAAACAACTTTTTTATTTCGTCTGTTTTTCAGTTTCCCACGTTATAGCATGCCTCTACAAGTATAATGCGCTTTGTTTCGCCTTTCTGCGATCTCTCCTCGTGGTGTTGCTCAAGTTTGATCATATCAAGGTAATATCGAGATACAAAACAGTGTCCAAAAAGGTCAAAGGCATGTCACAACAGCATAGAAATTAGTAGGCGGTATATTGAGATGTCAAAGAACAACCTCAGCTATTAATATTGCAATTTATCGAAACTTTTTATTTTTTTTTATTTTTTTTTGTGTTTTTTTTTTTTACATTTTTTTCAGTGTCAGGAAAACGAGGATTAGTGCAGATCAACACATTATGAAGTGTTATTGGCAAAGGTGAAGATGGATATAGAATCAATTGGTCGTTTCAATCCAGGCAATCTTTTGAAAATTGCAAATTCCGCTGTTTTTACCCCAGTTTGAAGAGACTAAAGTTTTTTGAAATCTTGATTTTTCACTGTTTTTTGACAAAATCGCATGTGGTCCCCCCCACGGAACAAAAAGTTGACTTTTTTTGAAAAAAAACAACTTTTTTATTTCGTCATTTTTTCAGCTTCCCACGTTATAGCACGCCTCTGGAAGTACAATGCCCTTTGTTTCACCTTCCTGCGATCTCTCCTTGTGGTGTTATTCAAGTATGATCATTACAAGAAGCCGCTTTCCATAAGTTAACAGATTTGAACACTGATCAAATGGTACGATACAAGTTGGTACAAAAAAGGAGTTTGCAACATTTATGATTGATGAATGAAGATGTTTCTGAGGACTGTATAACCAGTTGATTTACTTGTATCACTGTGTACTGTATATTCTAGTGATGTGATTCATTCTCATACAACTACACACCTTAACAAAGTGCCCCACTCTAAACCACTCTTTCTCTTATCCACCACTTTACACTTTACACCACACACAAACACACCACACAAACACACTGCAGACACTCGTGTCACACAAACATCCGAGGTTACAATCATGGTCTGGCGTTGGCTGGATTTGTAGCTAGATCACCGTTTGTGCACGAGGGGCACGAGCGTTAGCGAGTGCCCATCTTTGTGGTATTTTGTGTGTGTTTTAAGTGACACAGAAAGATTAACTTCCGATACTGGCGATGGGATGAGTCGAATTGGGCCGAGCCTTTTTCGTCCGTAATCAGGGTTAGGGTACTGCCACATTGGGCGATCCCAGGCTGATTCCAGGGTTAGGGTATGCCTCTTTAGGCGGATTTCCAGGTTGGGACAGGCCATTTGGGGCTGCGCCAAGCGATTTACGAGCGGGGGTGGCCGATTCGGGTAATTTCAGGGTTAGGGTGTTGCCCTTTTGGGGCTGTCATACATTGTGATACACATACTCAATAAATAAATTGTCTATTTAGGACTCCTTCTCTCTCAGAATCTGCGATCTCGAGTGAAACAACCTCCTAAACGCGCCAGCACCTGTTCCCGAAGACGCTCCACTCAGTTCCTTCTGCATCTCATGTCCTGAACTGTCTTCTGACGAAGTAGACACTATAGATCCTAGTGTAGACACTGACGTACTGCTCGGTAACCTCGTACTGGAAGTACTGTTTCTTCCCAAGTACGGTTGAGGCATGGAACCTCCTGAATTTGTCCTTTGATGGCGTGTAAATGTAGGTAGAGAAGGTCTTCTTTGCTTTGTAGGGCTTCTATCCATGACTCCATTCACCAGTCCGTTGACAAATCCCAGACCCACTCTGTCTGGTTTAGAAGGAGATGTGTATGGGCTCACTGAGCTTCTTGCGCTTTGAAAACTAGCAGGAGAAGGGTTAGTTAGTGATCCTTTACGTGAAAAGTTTGGTACTCGTCCAGCACTTCGTTCACTGCCACTATCTTCTTCGTAGTTTCTGAATGACTGTGTAGAAGCAGGAGAAGAAGATCTCGAGTTAGGAGCACTGCTACCAGTACTCATTCCTCTTCTTCTTGAAGAATGCAGATTCAAATGTTGCGAAAAATCTGGAGGAGGAGATCGAGGTCTGTATGCAGAAGAGAACGGAATGGAACTTAGTCTGTTATCACTTTGAGCCTCTTCAGAGTGAACAGAAGAGATGGAAGGCGATCTCGAAACAAGTGTTTGTTTAGGACTAAGGAACTGTGTAGGAGAAAACTCTTCCACTGATACTCTAGGAGATGTAAATACTCCTCCATCTACCACTGGAGTCATTGGTTTGATACTGGTGGCTGTAGAGTCCATACTGAAAGTTCTTGTAGAAGCAGTAAACGATTTTTCTCGTTCTCTTTGCATCTCCCGCTCCTTCTGCTGAACCAACCGCTGTTGATGTCGAGAAGCTCTTTCTGCGACCAGCGCTCGAAAGTAGTCTTCAATGTCTTTTGAAGCGCAAAATTGTAACGGTGTCCAACCATCCTGATTTGGAGTTTGCACGTCTGCATCTCGGTCAATGAGTGTCTTGATGGTCTTCAAATGCCCGTATGCTGCTGCCATGTGTATCGGTCTTGATCCTGAGCCATCACAAGAGTCGATATCTGCTCCAAAGTCGAGAAGAAGTTGAACACAGGGGTTATGTCCATGCATAGCAGCTACAAAGAGCGCTGTTTGGAGTCGTACGTCTTTCCAATTGAGAACTCGAGCTAGAGAAACATCCGTACTTGTCTTTGTTTCTTCAGCTTTGGGTTTTTTGTTGGAACCTGTAGATAAGACAGAAGAGGCTCTAGAACGAGAAGTGATACTAGCCAGCGTGTTTTCTCCGTCCCAGGTCATTTCTGGAGTCGATGGAGTGGTTGATACGGTAGTTGTGGACACTGAAGTCCCTGTTTTGGATGTATTTGTATCATTGTCTTCTCGTCGGAGCGAAAATTGTTGTTGTTGAGCCAGAAAATGCACAGTTTGCTCGTGGTTTTTGGATGCAGCTAGATGCAGAGGTGTCCGTTGTTCGAAGTCAAGAGACACTTCCACTGTATCATGTCCTTTAGACACTAGATAAGTGCATATCAGGTAATGTCCATAGTACCCAGCGTAATGCAACGACGACCAGCCGTTTTTCGGGTCGATGTTTTCCAACAAATCCGGAAACCGACGGACTAAACGGGAGACAACGGCTAGGTTGTCGCTGATGATAGCTTGACGGATACGTGTTGAGGGGTCGAGCATATTGAGTGACTGTTGTTTGTGTAACGAACAAGAGATAACTGTTTTCAAATGTGTACAAACGGGTGTGTTTTGGTATCAGTAATCACAAGTGTATGCCTAGATAGTCTGTTCAGTCACTGTCTTGTAGCTTGACACTCTTGAGGCTGTATTCTGAAGACTCTTAATTTAAGATAGCCTTGGCAGAATAAGAACAAGAACTGAAGAACAAGAATAACCTGACGTAGTGAAATGTCCTGAATGTCGTAAAACCTCAAACTGTCGTAACTACCTCCAGAGTCGTAATAATCGCAAATGTCCAATATCTATCTGTGTCGCTTATCACTGTTGTTTGAACGAAGTGTAATACTGCCGTTGGTGTCGTAACTTGTAAAACCGTAGAACGTAAAACGGTAGAACGTAGAACTAAGCTGTAACTGCCGTCAAACACAGCTATTCAAGACTCAATGTAGAGCACTGTTAATGTCGATGTTCAGATGTTGAAGTTCACACTGCAGCTTGTTGTAGGAACTGTTGTTGTAGTGCCGTGTGTAACGTGTCGCTGTGTGTCACGTGACTAGTAGTCTCTGTCGTATCTCTTCAACAGGACTGTCACTTCTGTCTCCACCTCTGTCGTCTGATCTGGTCAGCTCACGTTGATGCAAGGCTAAGATCCAAACCTTATACTCGCAGTTGCTGCAAGTGGACCCAAGTGGAGAGAGTGAGGGATAAACCGAGGTGGGGAGTTGGTGGTGGAAATTTGAGGAAAATTGGAAAATTCGGGAAAAAATCGGAACCACCATCTTCACTATTTATTCCATTTTACCCTGATTTTACGTCTTTCCTTTTCCTCGCCACTAGACAGTACTACTCTGGTCTTGGGCTGGCGCTGGTTGGCGTCGTGGTACGCGGTTAATAGCCTCTTAGTCTAACCGCCATAATAACGTTGCGCTGAGGAGAAGATGGACTTTATAAGTGAGGTTGAAGGAGGTTCACTGTATTTGAGGGTAGTTTTTGATGACTAAGCAGGATAGGAATGACTTGGGGGTTGAGTTGTTCAGTCACATGACTTGGATAACACTGTGGCTGTGGAGATAAGTGTCCGACACTGATGATGGGGATATTTATCATAAATAAGAGATTATAGAGATGTGGGTGGGATTGTACGGATGGGGAAATGTATAGTTTGGGTGGAAGAGGTTGGTTTTGCTCCTAAAGTAGTATTTGTAGTATGGCTGAGTAGGTTGGTGGAACGTGGACTTCAAGTGTACTGTTCAAGCTACCGGTACTAGTTATAGATGTGTGTTGTAAGATGGTCATAGCTGAGTATTGTATGAAATTTTTGCAAAAGATTGGTGTAGTTGTTAGTAGTGTTCCTGACTATGGAGCATGAGTATTTGCTGGTGTCTGAATGTCTGGATATAGTGCAGGATGATATTTTGAAGGTACGAAACGCGTTAGTGAATGGAGACTTGAAATTTGTGTTCTAATGGTCTGAAATATTTAAGATATGCCTTCATTTTAAGGAAAAAGTGGTAATATTGGTGGATATTGTGGTTCTGTCTTGGCTTTGCAGTTCATCAGAAGATGAAGTCTAGGACAAGTTAGAAGGTAGCAGTTAACAAGTGGGTAAACACAATTCTTTCTAGAAGCTCCAATAGCCGTTATTTGAACTCCTGGTATGTACTAGTCCATCATAAGTGCTCTTCTCAGCTCATCATATTGACACGCAAGTTCAGTCAGCAGAGGAAAGAACAGCTAAGCGAAATGAATTAATATCCCAGCTGTCAGTTGAATACGAGCAATCTAACGAGCTTGACATTCTCTATACTTGCCTATTTCACTTGTAGTGTACTGTTTTGGAATATGCCACAAGTAAATAGGTTTCATTTCACTCAACCTAGACTGAACGAATTACCAAATGTGACTAAGCCTGTTGCAAAACTGACGATTTACACACGTTCTACTGTACAGGCACACCATTGTATTACACTTCTCGTCACTATTGCTCAACTAACCATTCCAGTATATGTTCCCCCTCAACAACATTACTTAGCCCCTTCAACGCTCCTTCAACAACACCTCAGCAATACAAACACCCCCAAATTACCCCTTATCCTCATTCCAGCCCATACCATCACACATTCCACCTCCCACTCCCGGATATTTTTCCGAGACTACATAATCGCCTTTTCTTTTTCCCCATTGTCCTGGTTTCACAATATTATAATAATTGATAAATGTCTTAATCAGGAGAAGCTAACGATGACGTTTGCTCAACAAGTGTACGTCACGTGACCTCTGCCCAAGTCAGATGCTAAGTATTTCTGTACGAGTACGATACACAACCTGCTCTACCTACACTCACTCGCTGCAACGCTACATGTCCATCTAGCACGTTTTCTACGCAGGGGCAAAATAGTTGGATTGGGTCTAATCAAGCGTGAACCTTGATATGACAGGTGGCAGCATTGTGGGCGTTTTACGTGTGGATTAGAGGTGCAATTAAGGGGTCATGAATAAATCAATAACAATCAGGGGATAGTAGAATGAGTATTTATCAATATATCACGTGACATTTTACTACATTTCTTGCTGTTCAACCAAGTTCTGTATCGTAGCTTAGGCACTCATTCGGAGTAGTCTCCGTGTCTCAGTTGATCGGCGTGGGGTATTAAAAGCAATTTTCAACGAGAAAAAAAAAAAAAAAAAACGAGAAAAACGAGCAAAAATCCTATCAAATCAGACAACTCCGCTCAGGTCAATTGGGCTGCTGCTGCTACACACGTACAAGTATGACGTAGTGCAGCTGCAACCGTGGCTTGTTTATTCGTTGCTGCATGTGGATGTGCTGTAGAGTGTGACGACGTGCAGAACGGTAAAGGTGATCTACCTGAGGGTATGGGGGTTGTGGAGGAGTGGATTTTTAATAGGTGGTGGACACGAGTGTGATTGAGGTGTGACGCGTTCCCTCCGAATTTCCCGATTTTTCCGCATTTTTCGCGAATTTTTCCAACTCTCCACCATGTCTCGGTCTGCAGCGGAGGAACAACCACATGAGGAGATGACGCGCAGCAAGTGGAGTATCGTAGCAAGGTCGAAGTAGCAAGTTGGTTAGTGGTTGGATTGTGGATTGAAGATTGTGGATTGTGGGCGAGAGGGCAAAATCAGGGGCATTGTGCTTCTCTAGAGTGTGAGACTCAGGTCTACTCGTTGAGCCGTATTACTGGCTGGTTCTCTCTGGCAGCCACTAGTCAAGGAGCTAGAGAGGATATTATTCAGGGTGACAGAATAACAGTCAGGGGATCACATACACAGTCATAAGAAAATATATTCACACAAACACACCCTTTTTATTTTATTCATCCTGCTCTCTGGTATTCCTCCAACCCACTTCTTACCCTCATTCACCAAACTAACTTTCACTTTACCAGCCCTGCGAAAAGCGTATTTCCGTCCCGACTTTCTCTCCACTTCTTCACTCCACAACATGTCGAGTATCTTCAAAAGGAAGAACAAAAAGTCGCGCGACTCCGTGAGCAACGGGCCCGCGTCGCCCGGCGGCAGCAGCACCAACACAAACACGTCTTCCGGCGGCATTGCCGGAATTTCCGCCCAGGCCCAGAACCTCGCCTCCAAGTCCCAGCAACATGTTCAAGCTGTTCAACAGCAGGGCCAGAACCTGCAGCAGCAAGGACGAGATTTGCAGCAGCAGGGCCAGCAGTTGCAGCAGCAGGCGCAGCAGCAGGGCCAGAATCTCCAGCAGCAGGCTCAAAACTTGCAGCAGCAGGCCAAGACCGGCTTCAGCGGCGGTTTTGGCAGCGTCAGCGGCGTTCAACAAGGCTTCCAGAACGCCTCCAATCAGGCTCAACAAGGATTCAACAACGCCTCCAGCCAGGCTCAGCAGGGCTACAACAATGCCTCTAGTCAAGCTCAGCAGGGCTACAACACTGCTCAAGGCCATGTGAAAAGCATTGGCGCGTTTGTGCAGGGCGGTCAGGGTGGTCCTGGACCTTCTCAGGGACCTTCCCAGGGCCAGGGTCCTCAAGGCCCTCAGGGTGCCCAAAACTCGGGTCAGGGCCCTTCGGGACCTTCCGGTCCCTCCGGACCCTCACCCCAGTACGGCCCTGGTGGCAACTACACCCACCACACGCCCTCCGCCGGCCCCTCCGGCCCCTCCGGGCCCTCCGGACCCTCCACACCCCAGATGGACGGCTTTTCCACCCCGGGCCGATCGCCTTTCCCTCAAATGTCGCCCCAGGGAGGCCGATCGCCCCAGTTTGCCGGCAACAGCAAGTTTGCCGGCGCGGGAGCAGCTGTTGGGGCAGCCAACGCCGCTTCCCCGGGTCCCGGCAATGCCGCCTCGGGCGCGTTGACCGCGTCGCCGGGTGGGTCGCCAAACCACCCCTGGACCAAGGTGCCCATCACCAACGCGTCGCCTTTTCCGCGGTACGGGCACGCGTCGAATTACGTGGCGGCGAGGGATGGAGAAATTTTTGTTATGGGAGGGTTGAAGGGGGCGGATGTTTTTGGGGATTTGTGGGTTATTGAGACGGGTGAGTACTAGAGGCCGAACTCGAGGCCGAAATCGAGCGTAGCGAGAGGATGGCCGAGCACTAGGGGCCAAAATCGAGCGTAGCGAGAGGATGGCCGAGCACTAGGGGCCAAAATCGAGCGTAGCGAGAGGATGGCCTCATAATTGAGTGAGCCAAAATCGAGCGTAGCGAGAGGATGGCCGAATGCAATCATTAGGCCAAAATCGAGCGAAGCAAGAGGATGGCCTCTTTTTTTTTTTTTTTTTTTTTTTTTTTTGAGTGTTTGGAAGTGCAATGAGTGCAATTGAGTGATTGGAAGTGCAATTGAGTGTTTGGAGGTGCAATGAATTGGTGCTTGGAGGCTCTACAGTGTGCTGTTCTATGGACTACTTTAAGGTGTTCACTTTAAGGTGTTCCATGGGCATACTGTATTTAGAGTATGTCTTTTGGCACTTCAAGAGCCACCCTGAACCAATACCCACAATGGTATTGCACTAAGGCACAGCTGTGATACAATGGCATTCAATTGCACTACAGTCGCTTTTGTTTCGTTTTTTTTTTTTTTTTTTTTTTTTTTTTTTTTTTTTTTTTTTTTGTTTCCTCTAACGGAGTCTCTAAGGCTGGCTTTCTGCTCGAAACCAAAGGCTCCCCCTACCCCCGAGTCGGACGAGACGTCCTCAACCTCGGCAACGCGTTCATCGTGTTTGGAGGTGACACCAAGGTGACCGACACCGACACCCCCGACGATAACCTGTATCTGCTCAACACGTCGACTC
>BCKF01000003.1:1648951-1722121 GCA_001600515.1 Yarrowia sp. JCM 30694 | reverse complement strand
TTTTTTTTTTTTTTTTTTTTTTTTTTTTTTTTTTTTTGCCCTTTTCCTCTTTTTTTTTTTTTTTTTTTTTTTTTTTTTTTTTTTTTAACCGAAGGCTGTTTTTTTTTTTTTTTCGGACACGCCGCGCTCACCCTCGGCAACGCGTTCATCGTGTTTGGAGGTGACACCAAGGTGACCGACACCGACACCCCCGACGATAACCTGTATCTGCTCAACACGTCGACTCTCAAGTGGACCATTGCCAACCCCAAGGGATCTAGACCTGCAGGCAGATACGGGCACTCGTTGTCCACCGTGGGCAGCAAGCTTTTCGTCTTTGGCGGTCAGCTTGATGACTACTTTTTTGACGATCTTGTCTGTTTCGATCTGACCAAGCTTCGATCTCCCGAATGCAGATGGACCACCATTGAGCCTGCCGACGGTGTTTCTCCTCCCCCCAGAACAAACCACACCGTTGTCACTTACCAGGACAAGCTGTACATGTACGGAGGTACCGATGGTCAACTCTGGTACTCTGATACCTGGTGTTTCGACCCCGTCACTTCTCTCTGGACACAGCTCAACTGCAGCGGCTTCATCCCCACTCCTTCCGAGGGACACGCTGCTACCGTTGTCAACGATATCATGTACGTTTTCGGCGGTCGGTCTTCCAAGGGTGATGATCTTGGCGTTCTGTCGGCTCTCAAACTGACCTCCAAGCGATGGTTCACGTTTGAGAACATGGGTCAGGCCCCTGCTCCTCGATCCGGCCACTCCATGACCGCCTACTCCAACCATAAGGTGCTTGTTATGGGTGGAGAGTCACATGACCAGGACGACACTCACGTCTATGTCCTCGATACCAGCCGAATCAAGTACCCTCCGAAAGCCGATGCTGGCGACACTTCTGTGCAGAGCATTTCTTCTCTGACTAGTCAGAATGTCCCCCCTGGAGCTTCTCAGACGGGTCATTCTGGTCTTCAGTCTGGACGACAGTCTCCTGCTTTGTCTCATGGACATCCTCCTGCCCCTGGAGCCATTCCTCTTCCTGGTATGGCCGATCGGTCGTTCAATCAGTCTTTCGACCGGTCTACTGTGAGTGGTACTTCCAACATGGACAGATCGGTGGGATCTATCAACCCTGACCGGTCTGTGGGTTCTATTGACGATGAGAAGTATGATCGAGGGTACATGCAGCCTGGTGAAGTGCAGCATGCTGGTGTTGGTGGTGCTGGTGTTGGTGGTCCTGGTTCTGCTGGACCAGGTGTTGGAGGTGTCGCTGCTGGAGCTGCCGTTGCTGGCGCAACAGCTGCTGGCGCAGCTCACCTGTCCCACCGAACATCCAACCTCGGCTCCAACTCTGAAGAATTCGAGTCTGCCGACGACGGCCGACCCATCTCCTCCGAAGGCGACGAACCCGACGTGTACGGTTCGCCCAACGCCAAAATCCCCGCTGCTTGGCCTACCAAGGAAGAACCCTCTTTCCACGATGGAACCACTCCCAAGGACGAGCGAGACGGGTACGAGAATGGCTCGTACGACTCTCCTACCGGCGGCTACTCCTCTACTGCTCCTTCTTCGGCAGTGGGTTCGGGTTCTGCTCCTGGATCTGCCCCTGTCGACCCCAACTATGATGACTCGGACTACTCGCAGCATACCACTCCTCAGCACTCCACTGTGGCGTCTCCTGTGAACTACGGACGAGATGGGAGAGACGGTCGAGATGAGAGTCACGTGACTCCCGGAGTCGCTGCTGCTGCTGCAGGTGTTGCTGGTGTGACTGCTGGTGTTGCCGGTATGGGTTTTCATCAGAAGAGTGCCAACCAGACGGGGCCTGGTGGTGCTGATGCTGGCCTTCAGCGAGGTGTTTCTGATGCTTCCAGTGTCAGAGGTCCTGATGGCGTCCAGAGAGGTCCTTCTGACGCTTCTGGCCCTGCTGGCGTCCAGAGAGGTGTTTCTTCCGCCTCTACTGGCCCTCGAGGATTCGACCGAGATGCCGAACTTGCTGCTGAGCGAGCTGCTGAGCATGCCGTTTCTGGCTCTACCTCTTCAGTTCCTTCTGGCACCGTCCAGCGAGGTGTTGAGACTCATATCGACCACCACGCTGACCCTGACCACCACGCTGATCCCGGCCACACCACCGTCGACTCTGAAGGCGACGTGCAGGACGTGATTGAGCAGCTCAAGGCGACCAACTCGTGGTACGAGTCGGAGCTGACGGTGGCCAAGCAGTCTGGATACACACCTTCCAAGAACCCGGTTGCGGACATTGAAAAGGTGCGCCGACGGTCTCTGCGGTACTCACGTGACCAGGGTGCGTCCCTTTCCGAGCGAGATATTCTTGTTCAGGCTCTGGTTGAGGTCAAGCAGGAGCTGCAGAACGTCAAGTCTGATGTGACTCGGCAGAGCGAGGAGGCTTCGCAGAAGCTGAAGGCTCTTAATGATGAGAATGCTCAGTTGAGAGCTCATCTTGATGGAGCTGGAGGTGATAGAGCTCTTGGTGGTGTTGGTGCTGCAGGAGGTGCTCTTGCTGGAGGTGCTCTTGGTGCTTCTGCTGACCCTGAGCTTGCTTCTAAACACGCTGAGCTGCAGAAGAAGTACAACCTGCTTGTTGGCGGATCACGTGATGTGGATCCTGCTGGTGGTGCTGCTTCTGGTGCGTCCACCTCAGCTCTGCTCAAACAAGAGCAGAACAAGAACGCTTCGCTCGAGTACGAGCTCGAAACGCTCAAGGACGAGCTTGCCAACACCCAGACCAAGTGGAAGGATGTCGGTGGAGCGGCCGACAACCATGTGTCTGCTCTGCAGGCCGCAGGAGCTGCTCTGGCCGCTTCTCAGGCCCAGCACGCTATCCTACAGCGTGATCTCGACACCCACAAAAAGTCTCGTTTGTCCTCCGACGACGAGGTTTTGCAGCTCAAGCGACAGCTGGAGGATGCCGAGCGACGAGCTGCTCTGGCTGAAGAGGAGCTCGAGAAGGAGCAGCAGCTTGGTTCTCATGCTCGAGAGCAGAACGAGCACTCCACCCAAGCCATGACTGGTGGTATTGACAAGATTGTCGCCATGTGGGGTGGCTCTGCTCTTCTTGGAGGTGCTGTTGGAGGAGCTGCTGGTTACGCTGGTTCTCTTGCCAATGGTAAGTCGAGAGATCTTGACACCGATGGTCCTGTTGTTGAAGCCTCCGGCTTCAACAACCACCCCCAGTTCCTGGCTCTGCAGAAACAGGCGGATGGAGCCAACAAGCTGCATCTGATGCACAAGGAGGCTGCCGAGCAGGCTGCTTCTGACTTGTCTGTGGCTCAACAGCAGGTCGAGGAGCTCAAGTCCACCCTCCTCAAGTCCGAGCAGCAGAACCACGAAATGCTGCAGGAGCTGGAGGAGCTCAAGGGGCACGTGACGGAGCACCGCAAGCAGCTCGAGGATCATGAGCAGACGAGATCCACCTCCCAGACTCAAGCCCTCCGTCTCAAGGAGCTCGAGGCCGAGTTGTCCACCACTCTTGATTCTCATCGAACCGAGCTGGACAACATTGAGTCCACGCACCGAAACAAGCTGGGCGAGATGGAGAAAGCCAAGAAGGACTCGCTGACGTACATGCAGAACTCGGATCTTGCTCTTCGAAAGACCCGAGAAGAGTTGTCTCGATCCAAGGACCAGATTACTCAGCTGCAGGACGAGCTCTCCGAGCTGCAGATTCGAGGCAAGGGAGGAGCTCCTCGAGGTCATGAGTACGATGATGACGACGACGACGACGACGAGAAGTTTGGGTCTCATCAGCTCGAGCTGCAGCTGAGAGATACTCGAGCTACCCTCGTGGTGGTTGAACAGGAACGAGATGAGCTGCGTGTAGCCAACGCCGATCTCCGAAAGAAGGCCATCACTCATGTCCAAGATGTTGACAAGTACAAGCGACGGTACCAGCGACTGAAGGCTCGAGGGGGGGAAGATAGCTTTGGAGACTCCGAGTTTGACCAGACACACACCAGTGGGTTTGAGTCGCCGCGACAGTAGTGCAGGTCTGAGGACGCTGCAGAAAAGATATTTAATGTAATATTATTGATTGTTGTTATGTAGTGTATTGACAGTGATAGTTGGGTGCTCTTGAGGCTCCTGGGAGACACTTAGGTGGGCTCTTCGAAGACACTTTTAGACAGGCTCTTGGGAGACACTTTTAGGTGGGCTCTTTTTACAGTGCACTGTTGGGAGGCTCTTTAAGGTGGCTGCTTTATAGTCACTTTAAAGGTGTTCTGTTTTACAGTGTACATTGAGGAGAAGCAAAATTATAGCTACCAGTAGCCTGCTAGGCACTATTGCTGCATCTTCACCATTGCTTAAGGCTGTTCTGAACAGACATGAACATAATTATCATTTGTAGTTTGTCATTGTGGGAGGCTCTTTTTAAAGTGGTCTGTTTTACAGTGGACTGCATGACCTTAGAGGGATACTGTAAGTTGTAAATGGTAAGACTCATCAGTGGACTGTTTTACAGTGTGCTGTTCGCAGCCTGATCTTAGAGTGTCTTGAGGTTGCTCTTTTAAGGTGGTTCTTAAAGTGCCGTCTTTAAGACCCTCAGAGCACCCTTCAGAGACCCTTCAGAGTGCCAGAAAGCCGTTGTAAATTTTTATTTATTTGTTTTGTTGTAAATCAACCAGAAAACTGTCTTGAATGAGTCTCTGGAGAGCCTTGTGTGAGCTACCTAAGGGTATTCCTCTGGTTGTTTCAGGGTGCTTACTGCTGTCAGAGTGTCCTTCAGAGTGCTTTCTAGAACATCTTTTTTTTTTTTTTTTTTTTTTTTTTTTCTTTCACTGTGCTGTTTTTGAGGGTGTCCTTCAGAGGCTGTATTGATTGAGTCGTTATTTATTTATTGTAGTTTATATATTTACACACTTTTAATCCCTGGCCACTCTTCCACCTCTGTAGTGTCTCCATCAGTATCCTCTAGAAGTGTCTTTTTCTTTCTCTGTTTCTTCCTGGGCAGAGTACAATGTTCATACGAAATACTCCCTTCTTCCACAAGCTTACTACAAATCACATCCTCCTTGATTCTCACCAAACACCAAAAAGCCTCTCTGATGATATAACTAGTGACTCCTGTTTTCTTACTGACATCGTCACAGCTAAAGGTGTACCCATAGAGTCTTGATCCTAGTAGTACAGCTACAGCTGCTCTCGAAACAGGAGATTTGCCGTCTAGAGCTCCAATCGTCTCGCTCTTGGTGTTAATATCCTGAGCCAGACTCTCAACCTTGAAAGGAAGACCTAGATTAGAACAGAAACGAGGTATGAGAGAAGCAGGATCAACAGATGTCTGAACTTGGAGCACTTCAGTGCCTTGTAAAACCCGTTTCATGAGCTCCAAAACCCGTCCAATGACTTTTCTACTGAGTCCCAACGCTTCTCCAACCTCATTGATTGTCCTCGGAACTTTGGCTTGTCTGCATGCAATCACAATCGCTCCAGCAATTATCACTTTTTCAGGCTTGTTACTGAACCGTTTATCAGCCTTGGCTGCCTTGTAGATCTCCTTGACAATGTCTGAGATAGTCTGGGGAATGCCAATGTTCTCACAAATAGTAGATATCCGTCCATAAACAGCCGTCAGGGCTACATCTCGAGCATTTTTAGCAGATCGACGTTGAAGAGATCTCGTTTTATTGTCGTTTTTCTGCTTCGCAACTTCTGTCTGCAAATCACTAGTGGACATCAGAGGATCCGTTTCTCCTACTCGAGAAGGAGTAACAGTGTTCACATCCCCAAAATGTCGCCATTCCTGTCCAGTATTGATGGTCCGGTCACTCAGAACAAGACCACAATCGCCACATACTAAATCACCGTCAGCGTATACTTCGATGATATTAGGAGGGATGACGGTGCAAGCTGGGCACATCAGAGTGACATTGAGGTCAGAGGATGTGGTATCATGTAAAGTATCTGGTATGGTATCTGTCATCATGGGGTATCTCTGTGGTATCTGTTTAGCAAGGGTATCTCTGTGGTATCTGTTCAGCAAGGGTATCGTTTGTTTAGCAAGGGTATAGCAAGTGTATCAGTTGTTATGATGATGTTGAATAAGGTGGAGTGCTTGAGAACTAATACAAGACAGTGAAAAGTGATTTTATTAAATCTTAGTAAGATGGTGATAATTCGGTTCTCCGTATTATGAGATGTATTGACATTTTTTTGTATTTATTTGAATCATCAATAAGAGTCTGGGTGGCTCTCTGTTGTGTTCCATTTCTCTGTAAAAGTCCAACTGGGAGGTCTCACTATTAGCTCACTGCTTTTGTTAAGCTTTGGAGACACAGTTACATGTTGATGAACCTCAACAGGACACTCAAAATGGGTCAAAAACATAACCAATCGTCTCCAAATTTTGCCACAATGTATAATCCCCTCTCGTATCCCCCCATCCAAAATATCTCCCCTCTCACTCTCTTTTCAGCTCAATTTCTGAAACCCTCCTTTTCCATATCCACCCAATTTAAACCTCCCAACCTTTATCTCCCTCTCTTACACACACTCGCTCTATTGCTTATGACACATCCTCAAAAACAGCAATGAGGAGAATCCGCGACTTTGCTAAAGATACCCTCGACTCGCGATACCGCTCCGATACCCTCGACACTCAAGATACCCGCGATACCGACTTTGGCCGAGTGGTGCCCAAAAAACAAAAACTGTCACACAACCCCAAAGATCGACCTGAGTATGTGAGCCAGCTGGCGTGCTACCGCAAGTTCCACCGGTCTTCGAGCCAGCTGTTCAACGACCTCAAATTGATGCGTGTTGTTTCTGACGATGAAGATACACAAGAAGAGGAGGAGAAAGAGGAGGAGGAGGAGGAAGAGGAGTCGCTGGAGAGTCTCATGTACGTGTTCCAGGTGTTGAACACAAAGACGGCCGCGAGCGAGGAGAGCACAAATCCTTCTGTGTCTGTTCAACCTACTCAACCTCTTCAACCTCTTCAACCTCTTCAACCCACTCAACTTCCTCTTCAAGTGCTTTCTCCTCAGGTCATGGACTCGTACACTGAGAGCACGGACCAGTCGTCGGACCAGAACCAGCCCAGTGTGTTTTCGGACCTCACGCAGCCCTCTACGCCTCAAAGTTCTGCGGCTGAAACTCACGAACCTCAACTCAGGTTCTGTCCAGAGGTAGAGATGGTGGTGTACCAGCGCAAGTACCCGCTGTTGAAGAGCACCAAATGGCAGGACTTGTTGCGGCTCAAACGGTCTAATTACGAGCCGGAGTACGAAGAGTGGATCGAACCAGCTAGTAAACCGATTCTCAAGAGCAGAAACAACCAGAATCAGGAACGCGAAATGGCCACGGTGAGAAAGGAGGACCAGCTGTCGGTGGACGACTTTTTGAAACGGCTGGAGACCTACGATACCATCAGAGAAGAGATGCAGGATTATTTTGCCTGCAAGAGAGACCATCTGATTTACAGGTACAACCGGCAGTTAAGGGAGCCGTAGAGTATTAGAAATCGATTATACAAGTAGGTGAGAATGTGTGGTTGTAAAAATGTGATGTACTGTAGAAGTTCAACTTTAGAAACGGATGTGAGTTGGGTGCTTATGATCATGTAGTCATGAATATACAGTAGTACGGATCAGTTTAGCAGTTCAACTGTTACGTAACCTCCTCTTACAATTGTCTAGTGTATGTATTCTATCTATCTACCTCCAATGGCATCAAACTGGTCCCAGTCATCATCGTCCTCCTTCTCCTCCTTCTCCTTGCCAGTGTTTTCGAGCCACGCGATAATGTCCGTGACAAAGTTCTTGGAGTTGGGGACAAAGTGGCCGCCGGGGTGCTTGATCATGGTCCGTTTGGTCTCGTCACAGGCGTTCCACAAACCCAGAGATCGTTCCTCGGACACCACAGTATCAAGCGATCCAAGAACATGCAGCGTATTGGTAGCAATCGGAGGCTCAAAGAACTTTTGGTACTCCTCAGGAGCGATTCTGAATCCGCAGAACAACACTCCATACTTGACAGGAGGCTGCATCTCGTGCAAGTGGTGGATCTGAGAACACAAGACTCCAGCCATGGCAGCTCCCTGAGA
The DNA here is from genome assembly GCA_001600515.1 of Yarrowia sp. JCM 30694. Classification (NCBI taxonomy): domain Eukaryota; kingdom Fungi; phylum Ascomycota; class Dipodascomycetes; order Dipodascales; genus Yarrowia; species Yarrowia sp. JCM 30694. Next base: position 1,714,071 of record BCKF01000003.1, on the reverse strand, counting down.
GAAACCCATCACTCCATCAAACGGACCATCCTTCTCAATGGCCGCTTTGACCGACTCAAACGCGTGGTCCAGCTTGTAGTAATCAGGCTTGTTCTGGTTGGTCACCCACCAACTCTTCCAGTCGGTATCTGCGCTGGAATCGAGGTTGGAGGTGTCAAAGGGCAGATCGGGGGCGGAGAGCTCAACAGGAGCATCAATGTAGAAGCACTGGTAGCCGTGTTTCTGGAGGGCCTTTCTGAGAGCCGAGGTCTTTTTGGCAAACAGCGAGCCGCTCTGAGTGAAGCCGTGCAAAAACAGCAGTTTTCCCTTGGTGGCCGACATGTTGAGTTGTGTTGTGCAATGCTAGCTCTGATAATTGGATTACGCTGGAAGAAAAGCTTAAACGGGTTTAAGGTTGTATCGTGCATGGTGAAGTTTTATATTTTTTTCAGACTCTGATCTTTTCACCACACCATGTTGAGATATACAAACGCCCTGAGGGCGTGCGCAAAAGCACCCAGAGTGGCATTCACCACCGCACACATCCGACAAAAAACCACAGACGTGTCCAGATTCGACCAGGACGAGTATCCAGACTATGAGCCTTCCATGGCAGAGGAAGATCGTCAACGCCACTTTCCCGAGACTCTTGCTGGAAGAGCTCAGCAAATGTTTTTTGTGCCGGAGAATATCAGCGAGGCCATGGAAGGCGCGCTGCAGCTCAAAGATATGGCTCCTGGAGCTCTCAAGCGAAATGTGGCACAGTTTTACGGAGGCAGTGATGATCATGTTGTCAAGATGCTCACAGGACGAGATAATGATCTCGAGTCGGTTTTGACTGTTGCCGCAGCCAATTTCACCCAGAACTACGGAGCAGCATACGCCGTTCTCAAGGAGCTGCGTCAGAAGATGCCTGAAGGCTGGAAACCCAAGTCCGTGCTTGATATCGGCTTAGGTCCTGCTGCCGGTATGATTGCCCTGAACGAGATTTTCGCTGATGTGCCAGTGGAAGATTTCCTGCCCAAGCCCAAAACCACGGTGATTCTCGGCCCCAGAGCAAACACAGTGCTAGCAAAGGAGATTATGGATACCCAGCAACATGAGGATGAGGCCAAGCGGGCCTTTACTGATAAAGTGCGATACACACGGATTGAGACTTCTCTGCCCAAGACCAACAGGAACAAGTTTGACCTGATTATTGCCAACCAGCAGCTCGATCTTCTCGCCAGACAGGAACACCAGTCAATGGAGGCGTTTACTACACGACTGGTGGATATGTTGACACCCGATGGAGTGCTTGTACTGATTGATAGAGGTAACCCCAACGGATATGAGCGTATTGCACGAGCACGAGAGGTGCTTATCCGACCCATGGATGACGCAGGAGATGCAAAGGCACCTGTACCTTTTGGAAAGACTCGAAAACTGCATTACACCAATGAATCTGAAATGAAGAAGATCAAGCAGGAGCTGGGACCCGAGTTTGAAGTCGAGGAGCAGGAAATGCCTGTTGAAGATAAACAGTACCTCCACATTATTGCTCCTTGCTCTCACCACGGAAAGTGCCCCTTCCAGCAGGGACAGCTGCGAAAACCAAACACCTCCAAGGGCTCATGGTGCGCCTTCACCCAAAAACTCGCCCGACCAGACTACGTCATGCAGCTCAAGAGAGGAAAGGCTCTGGCTGCTTCGTGGGACCCCAAGGTGACGAAAAACAAAAACAAGTACGGTGGACGAGGACGTCCGGGCTCTTCGGATCTCGAGGTGCCTTCTTTCAGCTACCTGATTGTGCAGCGACATACTACCCCGGACTTTTCGATCCCGGAAAAACAAATGTGGCCTCGAATTCTCAAACCGCCCATGAAGAAAAAGGGCCATGTGCTCATGAACATCTGTGGACCCGAGGGAGGACTGCATAGCTGGACTGTGACGCAATCACAGGGCAAGGAGATTTACTACGACGCGAGAAAGGCCAGTCAGAGAGACCAGTGGGCTCTGGATGCAAAGACCAAGACGCCTGTGAGAAAAAACTACCAGCTGGCCGTTGAGAATGAAAAGGTCACCCGAATCCCCCAGATGCAGGACAAGATCAACCAGCCTTCGCCTCTGTCCACCAACCAGCGACGAGACCTGATCTACGCCGACCGACGAAAGCAAATCAAAAAGTCTCGACGGGAGGCCAAGCTGGGCGGAAAGCCGCTCGAGGTCAAGAACGAGGAAGACGAGGAAGACGAGGACTACTACATCCAGAAATAACACACTTGTACATAGAATAATAACACTACAACCATCTACACACGAATCGTACTTATATATAGAGCATTAATTTAATTTATACACAGCTTCATTGGTGTTCTCACGCTAGAGTTTTGAAAGAATGGGGTCAGGCGGCCTCTTACAGCAGAGCCATGCCCACCCCGGCAGCAGCCACAATACCAAACACAACCTCAGCAACACCCTGTCGCACCACAGACGACGCCGACGACTCGACGCCGCTGCCAGTGGCGTTCTTGATGTTGGCGCCCACGTTCTTGATGGCGTTTCGCAGGCCCTGGCGCGTGCCGTTCTTGGTCTCGTCGCCGTCAACCTTGACCTCCGAGTCGTCAGAATCAGAGTCGTTGGAGTCGGACTCGGAGTCGTCAGAGTCGGCATCGCCGTCGCCGTTGGAGTCGTCAGAGTCAGAGTCGTCAGAGTCGTCGCCGTTGGAGTCGTCGCCATCGTCGTCATGGGACTCCTCGTCGTCGTCATCGTCGTTGGACTCGTCAGTGTCGGGAGCAGCGACAACGCCGTGCTTGGACTTCTTCTTGTCGTAGGAAGGCTCGTTTCCAGACTTGTCAGAGTCCTCGCCACAGTCGTCGTCGTCGTTGCCAGAGTGGTCGTCCCAGGAAGACTTGTCCTCGTCGCCGCAGTCGTCGTCGTCGTTGCCAGAGTGGTCGTCCCAAGTAGACTTGTCCTCGTCRCCGCAGTCGTCCTCGACGGGGGCGGTCCACTGGTCCTTGTCCTCGTCGCCRCAGTCGTCCTCGACGGGGGCWGTCCACTGGTCCTTGTCCTCGTCGCCGCAGTCGTCCTCGACGGGGGCRGTCCACTGCTCCTTGTCCTCGTCTCCGCAGTCGTCCTCTACGGGGGCGGGCTCGGGAGTCTTGTCGTCCTCGCAGTCGTCGTCGTTCTCGTCCTCGTCCTTCCAGGGCCAGGGGATGCTGGGCCAGCCGATAATGTTGGCCGAGGCACGCTCCTCGTGGAGAGCGTTCATCTCGTCCGCGTAGAACGAGGGGGACAGGCCGTCCAGCATGCAGTCCTCATCGTCGTCGTCGCAGCCATCGTCCATGGCCGAGGGGAGGAAGTCTCGGAACAGACGGGCGTTGGGCTCGTCACCGAGAAAGTCGGCAACGTTTCGAGGAACAATGTGGAGCTGCTTGGTATCGGCGGCGGCACGGAGCTTGTCAATGCTGCTTCGACGCTGGAACCGGCCGGGGATGGCCGCCTCCTTCTCGTAGCTGCTCTTCATGGCCCGCAGGTTGGAGGCCTTGGCCTGGGCAACGGGGGCAGAGAGCTGTGCGTCGGCCTTGGGAGAGGGCGAGGGGGTGTCAGACTCGTTGGCGTACGAGTAGTACTGGGCGCAGTCGTCATGGTGGTCGTCGTACTCGTCGCACTCCTCGTCGCAGTCGTCCTCTCCGTCGTACTTGTCGTCGCAGTCGTCGTCGTCCTCGCCGTCGTACTTGTCGTCATCGCAGTCGTCGTCGTCGTCATCGTACTTGTTGTCACAGTCATCGTGATGATCGTCCCCGTCGCACTTGTCGTCACAATGGTCACCATCGCTGGTGTCATCGTGGCCGGTGTTGTGCTTGTCTTCGGGACAGTCATCACCATGGTCCTCGTGCTTGTCGTCCGGGCAGTCGGGGTCTTCACCCTTGAACTTGCCAAAGAGCTTCTCCTTGAGCTTCTTCTTCAGCTCCATGAGAGAGTTGGAGTGGACGTCGGCAGAGGCAGTGGCAAACGACTGCATGGTGCTCTGGGCGCAGTACGACCGGATGAGCTCGGCGTTGGACACTTCCGACTGGGTTAGTATGGGGCAAAGTGTTTGTGCACAATCATGCGGTCCAAGTGTTTGTGCACAAATGCAATCAAAACAAACATGGGGCAAAGTGCACAAACGCAATCAAAACAAAGATACTCACGGTAGGACAGAGGGGAGCACACTGGTCGGCGAGGACCTGCAGCTGGGTGCACCGGCAGTCGACGTCGTTCTCGGCGCAGGCGAGGTAGTTGTTGGCAGCGGCAGCATGGCACTCGTTGTACTTTGCAGTGTTCTGTGTTAGTTGGGTGGCGGGTATCACATTGGGTATGTGGTGGTATGTGGCGGGTATCAATTTTTTTGGGGGATGTACTCACACAGTAGGCGGTAATCTGCTGAACGGTGTGACGGGTGTTGTCCTTTGCTTCTGCCGCGGTGGCAAGAAGGCTCATGACAACCAGTGCAGTGGCACCGGCAGAGGTAATGTGTTTCATGGTAGGTATCGGGTCGCTGTAGTGTGTAGCGATGGTAGGGTTTCTTGGTCTGAGCGATGCAAGTATCCAGCAGTAGAGAGGGTATCCGAGTGGTTGTAGCTTTGGTTGTGAGCTATGTAAGAAGAAGAAAAGAAGAAGCGCGTGGTGTTTACTTTATACTTTGTGCGTCTGCTTTGTGCACACTCCACTTCTAATATCCATCACCACAGTGACGGGGTGACCAAACCTTAAATCCGCAGGAGATCAACATGCATTATTCTGAGCCGTTACGAAGAAACACACACAACATGCCACAACTACAGCTAGCGACGCTGGGGTTGGCGGAAACGACTTCCGACGACTCGGTAACGGTCGCCACGTCCGTCCAGGGCGATTTGGTGGTCGAAAACAACCGTGTCAAGTGGTTCAAGTCCGGCAAGCTGTTTCGCAGCTTTTGTTTTGACAACCAGGAGGTGGTTTACGCGTCGTTTGTGTCGTTTGACAGTGTGGGACCCGCAGACGACTACCACGTATCCACAGTGATTGTTCTCAAGGACAGCATTTACATCTACAACGAGTTTCGCGGCACTTCTGTTCTCTGGCTTCCGTTTGTTGTGACCAACGCCCTGCAGTTTGCAAAGGGTCTTATTCTACAGCGAGACACTCGGCGATCTGGCAAGTCACTCAATGGGCCACGGTTTCTGACTCTGATCGATCCGCTCATGGATTTCGGACTGGTTGTCACTACTGACCTGTCTGCCATTTCTCAGAGTGAATGTCTTGTGAGTGTAGCTCGTTCGCCCAATTCGTCTCTGTATCTCACCCACAGCCCGAATGAGGGCCGATTCGTCATCTACCACTCTCGACAACTCACACACAGCAAAAAGTACTCGAAAACCAGCCGTCACTCTTCAACCAGACGCAGATCAAGTTCTATTTTTCCTAGAAGTGAAGATCTCAGCGATAATGACATGAGCACCAACCTGGAACACACGCTGGCGTACTCGAGAGGAGAGAAGGCTATTGCACTGGACAGAATGAGCTCTGGAGGAGATGCTGGTAATGATGGAGAGTATACAAACTACGACTTTTCGTCTTTGAGAAAAGATATCATGCTGACAGAGGTCAAGGTGATTGATACTGAGCCTGTGCAGTTGAGTGATGTTGTCGCTCAGCAGCTGAGCTTCTTTGATCGAGAAGCTATCGCCATTTTCAACAGAAAAACAAACGTTCTCCAAGTGCACATGTTTGTCAAGGCGTCTGGACCAGTGGAACGTCCTCAAGCTGTTGATGCAGTCGAGTACGAGGTCAAAGATCTCATCACCAGCACCGACTGTTCAGGAGTCGAAGGATGTAATCTTTTGGTTCGAGATTCAAACGACAGAGTGGTTCTTCTCAACCCGTTTGTTGGAGTCAGTGTTCCACTTGATATCGACTCTAGTGAGACTAAACTGTCATGGACGGGTACCAACAGAGTACAGTGCGGCACTTCCGAGAAGTTGCTTGTTCTAGAACCGAAAACCAGTCTCATGACCTCCTGTCTCAATCTCCTGAGTATCTTCTTTGATGGAAACTCGTACGAGATTCTCAGACTCAGATGGGCCCTTGCATACTCACAAATGTACGGAGACGAGCCTGCCGCATTCACCACTGTCGTTGCCAGTGTTGTTTCCGAGTTTTCCAAACTTTCATCCCCCGATCAACTGGACGACTCTTCTCAAATCACGTTTCAGAGCGGTGTTTGGGACTGGGTGGCGGAGTCTACACCGTCTAGCACCCCCGTGTTCACCAAGAAGATTGTCGACACTGCCTTGCAGCTAGTTCAGGAGCTGCCTATTGACTCCAGTATCGAACGAGTCACGTATCTCACCCTGGCCTTGCATATTTTCCGGGAAGACCGCAAGCTCGATTTCACGTGTTCCTCAGACGTGAAATGGCTCGGTGAGCTGATTGGACAGCTTGTCGTCTCTTTGAGATGGCCCAAATCATGGGCTGATTACTATGGCGTTGAAGCTGTAGATACAGGTGAGTACAACGAACGCCCTCAAATGAAATTTACTAACACAGATATCTTTGTTCCCCCCCTTGCGGACCCTCCTAACCTGCTAGCTTCTCTAGCAGCTCTCTGCTACAAAGTGGATACTGACTACGTCTGTCTTTCTGCTCTTGTTGGAGGCGAGTCTACAGTGGACGAAGAGCTCACTCCTCGTACCCAGGTGGCCATTAAAGCGTTTGAGCTGCTATCCATGGACCTTCCCACCGCTGAGGACTTTGTTCATCTTCTCATTGAAGCTGGACTGACTAAACAGATGCTGGCTCGGTTCCCTGAAGGAGTGGCTATCCCCATTCTCAACGTGATCCACATGTGCAAGTCCGAGAGTCCGATTTCGTGCGATCCCGCTTTCCTGGAGATTATTGACCGAGATGATCTTGCCAGAATGGCACAAGGGGTTGAACATGTCAACCTCAAGCAGGTGGCTTCTTCATCTGGAGGAGCACGGGAGATTCAGGCGATTCTTGCATCTCTCAACAATCCCGAATCGACGTCTGCATGGGATGAACAGGTTGAAGCTGATCGAGTGGCTGTAGCTCGACAGGTGTTTAGCAGCGATAGACGGTTCTATGAGGCTTCCAAGCTGCTACAGACATCAAAGGTGCAGTCTACAACGCTGGTTATTCCTCCGGACTGCAATGAACATGAAGCCTTGACGTTGCAGAAGGAGGTGGCCAAAACTATTGCCATGAGAACATTCACTGTCCCCCTCGGACGAAGTTCTCTTTTCTTTTCAGCTCGAGTACCTCTCACTACTGAGAGATTCCCCATTCCGAAACTCAACTTCAACGTTCTCCTGCGACCCGATAACGTCACTGTTCCTCTGGATAAATCTCTGTTGAGTGAAGACTCCACTGCCTGGGGATACTTCCACAATGGAGTCTCTTCCGGTCTGAGTGTGTCTCGAGGAGCACGAGATATCAGCGGCAACTGGGTGGCTTTCAACCGTCCTCAACAGCTGAATGCTCAGCATGCTGGTTTCCTTCTTGGCCTTGGTCTCAATGGACACATGAAGAGTGTTGAAGAGTGGCATATTTTCAACTACCTCGGTCCGAAACACACTCTCACGAGTATCGGACTGCTGCTGGGAATGTCAGTGTCGCTGATGGGCACTATGGATTCGAAGTTGACGAAAGTGCTGTCTGTTCATATCGGTGCTCTTCTTCCGGTTGGTTCCAACGACCTCAATGTGGGTGGATCGATGCAGACTGCCGGTCTGGTCGGTATTGGGTTCCTCTATCTCGGTTCTCAGCATCGACGAATGACAGAGATGCTTGCTGGCGAGATTGGACGAGATGCTGCTGATGGAGATGTCATTCTGGACGAGGGTTATCGTCTTGGAGCGGGTATTTCTCTTGGTCTGATTAACCTGGGTGAAGGAGAAGAGTTTGGAAAGGGAGCTACCACTTCAAAGCTAGTGTCTCTCGCTACTCCCATTCGAGATGTCCAGAACCCCAACTTTCTCGATTCACCCACCTCTGGAGCCATCTACGCCTTGATGCTCATCTTCATGAAAACCAACAATGTCGGCATTGCTTCGAAACTGGCTCCCCCAGAGTCAGAACCCATGTTGGAGTACGTTAGACCTGATCTGCTGCTTCTGAGGGCCCTTGCAGCTAACATTATCATGTGGAACCAGATTGGATCGAGTGTTTCGTGGGTTGAAGGACAAATCTCAGCCTCTCTACGTCGAAAGTACTCTCTCAAGGCGATCAAGACGCTGAATTCGGATATGCTGAGTTACATGAACATCATTGCCGGTAACTGTTTTGCCTTGGCGTTGAAACATGCTTCTACAGCCAACGAACACGCCAAGTCGACTCTGTTGCATTATCTTGATGAATTCATGCGTCTGGCTACTCTTCCTACAGAGACACATGACCAGAAACTGACTCAACTAGGAGTCATCAACACCCAGGATTGTTTAGCCCTCTCTCTGGCTATAGTCATGGTAGGAACAGGAGATTTGGACACCTTCCGACGTCTTCGAATTCTCCATGGAAGAGCAGGTTCCGAAGTTCCCTATGGTTCTTTCATGGCTACTCATCTTGCCATGGGCACTCTCTTCCTTGGAGGAGGTCAGTTTGCGTTCTCACGATCAAATCTGGCCATTGCATCGCTTCTGATTGCCTTCTATCCTTTGTTCCCATCGTCAATGCAGGACAACAGAAGCCATCTACAAGCTCTACGGCACTTTTGGGTGCTTGCAGCTGAACCTCGATGTCTGATTGTTCGAAACATCAACAACGGACAAAGTTGTTCGGAATCGGTGACCGTGACACTCAAAGACGGACCTCCGATTGTATGTCAGGCGCCTTGTTTGTTGCCTGAACTAGACACCATCAAGGCTCTGTCTATCTCTGCTCCTCATGTTCTTCCCGTCCATATTGACTTTGAGGAGAGTCCAGCGTACCTGGAGTCGTTCAAGAAGACGCAGACGATTTATGTGAAGAACGTGTCTGACGAAACGACCCATGTTCCTGCTGGTGTCGCTCTCAGAAGCGATAGTGACCACTTTGAGGTTAATAACGACACTCTGAGTGGCAAGCTGCTGAAACTGCAGGTGTTTCAAAAGAGTGCTAATCGCGATTTGGCACTGTTTTCAAACCATCCAGGTTCGACAGCCCATGTGGGTAGTCTGGCTCCTTTACTGGCAGATATGCAGTATACTCTGGAGCTGACTGCCTCGAATCCCACATTATTTGACGATATGTGGAACTTGCGGCTGCTGATTGCACACTACAGTGGCATTGATGCGTCGCAGGCAGCTTTTCTGCCTCCAGTATGTGTGGAGAAGCTCAAGTTGTTGCTTAGAGGAGCCAGAGCCAAGATGGCCTAGGGGGATTATTTATTAAGAAATGCATGTGTAATGTTAGACGTTTAGTTGGGTGTAGGTTAAGCGGATTAAGGTTCATGCTGCCTCGGCGTTTGGAGGTGTCTAAAGAGACGTGTTTTTGAAGGAGAAGCTCTGATATTTGGTTAGTAGAATGATACAGTGTATATTAGTAGGTGTACAAAGTATGAATCCCCTGGCTTCATTTTTGAGCGAGTTATAGATGATATAAGGTTTGAAGAGCATTTGTATGGAGATTATAGGGAAATAACGGAGATAGCTTGGTTTGGAAGTGTTCTCAAGTGGATTGACTTATTTGTAACTTATTTGGATAGAATCGAGCTGATTGTACCTTGAAATCAACTCCGCTAAGCTCTAGCACCTCGATTGCTCATTCTATAGTCAATATAGTGATTCTCCCTTAGACATCTGATAACAGAATCATACTAGAGATGTTCAGTAAGCATATATAACTCTTTGAGGTCTTCTTTCTGTTTGTATTAGTTCTCACAATAATTTGATGTAATCTCTTCACCCACCACACTGACCATGTCACGTCCTTTATCTATATAAACACCCTGTCCCCCCTAAAATGCTACCTTCCAAAACCACACAATGAGCACCAAAACACTCCCAATTTACGCCCAACCATCTCTAACCGATATCCTCCTCATGGCCATTGCGTCTGTGAAACTCAGCCAGCCGGTTTTATTCCACAAATCTGTCAGCAAGTGGCTTGTTGTTAAACCTGTTGCTGCCACTTTCAAACAACTGCCTTGTCCTCCCACTCACGCCACTTTTGCAGTAGATAGATTCGTGTCACGTGCTCCGGAGGGTTACTGGCAGTACGACCCAAGAATTGAAATCAACCGGTTTCTACATCGCTACTTATCTTCTGCTGTGAGTGAGGTACGGGGGCAATTGAAGTGCGGCAATGTGGAGAGTGCTATGAATCTGTGGAGATTCGCGCTAGATGAGTGTTTAAAGAGGTATGGACAGACCAAGTTCAAAAGGCCGGTGCTCAACTTACGGTTGTGTCAAAGACTGGATGGGTTGGTGGTGAAGTTGGCAGTTAGGGGGGAGGGAATGCTAGTTGGTGAGTAAGGAGATACGCGTGTCTCCTGATTTTTTTTTTTTTTTTTTTTTTTTTCTCTTCCTTCTAATAACACAGGATGCTTCTTGCATCTAACTACCCTACTCACATCCGACACTCTCACGTCGTACAACGAAGAGCGGCTTGTAGCTACCTACCTGCATTTCCTGCTGCCTCATCTCCAACAGCACCTGTCTGTACACCCTGCTTCACCCGATCTCGAAGCAGCCCTCCGATCAGCTCTACGGTGGGTTCGGGCGTATTTCTAGTAGCACGCATACTGAGACAGTCTCGGATCGGAAGGGCTGTGCAGGTACGAACTACGATTCACCATATCATCAGAGTCTAATTAGCTATATCATTTTCTCGTAGTTTACATTACACTAACCTTTTATTAAAGTACCAATACACGGTGCGAGACCGAATGGAGAGTCCATGCCGGAGTCCGGCGTATTCGTCAAGCCGGACTTATCGCACAAAAGTGGTGGTGGAGCGTTCACGGGGTACGTTTGAGACGCCCATGGTTGCTGGGCTGGGTCTCTGTGGACCCTGGACTCACTGCTGAGTCAGTTCACGTCACCCCCCACCCTACTCCTCCTCTCCCTCCTCTCTCACTCTCACCGGCTTGAAATACGCATGCTGCATGGCCTCCTTTGCCGTGAGCCGCTCCTGGTGGTCGTATCGCAACAGATTGTCCAGCAAATGTATCGCCTCTGGACTAATATACGCCTCGTTGTCCACGTTGACAAACTTGCTCCAGGGCCGCGCGGGATACGTGCCAATGTCGTCGTACTCGGCGCCCAGCTCAATGTTGTACTTCTCCAGGTAGTCCCACAATTTTTCAGTTCCAAGAACCCGGGCAATCTTGACCAGCTGGTCCGTGTTGGACGTGCCGTGGAAGAAGGGCTCCTTTTTGAAAATCATGGACGCAAACATGGCGCCGTACGACCACAGGTCGAGCGAGTAGTCGTAGAGCTGAAAGTCGACGAGCAGCTCGGGACCCTTGAAGTATCGAGACGCGACCCGCACGTTGTACTCAGTACCGGCGTGGTAGAACTCGGCCAAACCCCAGTCAATGAGCCGCAGCTTGCGCTTCTCGTGGTCAATCATGACATTGTGTGGCTTGACGTCGCGGTGCATGATGCCCTTGGAGTGGCTGTAGTCGATGGCCTTGAGCAGCTCGTACATGTAGTAGCGGATATCGTAGTCTGTGAACTTGGGGTACAGCGCGCGAAAGTCCAGGTTCTGCACGTGCTCAAAGATGAACGCCGGCATCTTGCTCTGCGGGTCGCGCACCGTTTCCAGCAGCGAAATGATGTTGGGCCCACCTGCGAGATTTTGCAGAATCTTGACTTCTCGCTTGATCTTCTTGCGCTTGACGGGCTTGAGCGCCTTGATGACCACCAGGTTTTTCGACACAATGTTGATGCCCTCAAAGACCTCGGAGTACTTGCCGCGCCCGATTTTCTTGATGATTTCGTAGTTGTCCTGCTGCCCCCACTTTAGAGCGAGCTTGTCGTAGTCCCAGTACGACGGCGGCATCAGGTTGTTGACGTCCGCGTACACTCGCGCCACGGACTCGGCGGCGATATCGGAATCCACGTCCATTGTAGCGATATTTGATGGGTGGTGTTCGCTTGGCTGTGGTGTTGATGACACTCATCTCTTGGGAGGAGGCAAAGTTAAACGGAGGAGTGCCGACACCCATTAAGGTTCATGAGTAAGAAAACCACCACTCTTAAATTACATCATCGTCGGAAATATACTCCAACATGGACGCCCTAGTCAACCAGTACATGGCCGCCACAGGCGACGCAAAGGGTATCGCCGAGTGTGAGTATGCCGATAAAAGGGAATAAAGGCTGGAGGGCTCTGGAGAGAAAAAATGTGGGGTTGGAGTGCATGAGCAGATCTGGGGAGTTGAAGTGATGCTACTGTTGTTGATGTTGATGTTGCTACTGTTACTGCTAATACTACTGGTGCTGTTATGCTGTTGCTGCTAATCGTTTGAGTGGAGTATGAACAGATCGGAATGTGATTCAGGATTGAGGTGCTTTGGTGTGAAGTTGCTTTGGTGGCAAGTGGGTGCTCTAGCTGACCTGGTATGACTGCCATGCTACAGTTTGTGTTGTTATCGTGCTTGAATATCATGCTTGAGTATCAACTGAAAGGACTAATGCATACTAGAGTGGACTAAGAGCTACTTGTTGATCTAGTTGAACAGTGATTTTCAGAAGTACTACAGTCTACCGTCTCACACTGGATCTGTCTCTACTGTCTCTTAGATCACAGCTGTTTACCTTAAGGTCATTCTCTGAACAGCACTACAAGATCATATTGGTATGAAGGATGAAGTGGTTTGTGATGTTCTGAGTGGATATGTCTTAAGCCGCTTGTTCTATCAGTGATTTCAACCACTTGATCTACTCAGCTCTACCACTGCTTCATTGGTTCAGGTTATGTTCATACTCTTCCCAGTCTGAATAAGGTGTTTCACCAAGGCCTTATTTCAAGGCTTTATTTCAGGCACTCTATCATAACCCTATGAACATGCTCACAAGACAACACCACATCACCATGGCCATCATCACAAATTGCAGATATTAAAAAACACAACACCCACTTAAATCGGGATATGTTGATTTTTCCCTTTTTTTTTTTTTTTTTTTTTTTTTTTTTTTTTTTCWTTTTCCAACCCCCTTCTCAACTTCTCTTTATTGCTGTCGTTCGTCCTTCGTTCACTCAGCTTGTTGTTGTCCGTTCGTGACCTTCGGCCACTCACTTCCGTCACTCACTTCCGTGCTAACCCAGTAATAACCTCCGACCAGGCCAAACTCGTCGACCTCGTGCAACTCCTCGGCGAATACCTCGTTGACGACTCTGCCAGCACCCGAAAAACAGCCATCCAGTGCATTTCCGACGTGCTCATCAACCTGCCTAAAGACAAGCTCACCAAGCAGCAGCTGACTGTCATCTGCGAGTTCTTGAGTGAACGTCTGGCTGATGAACCTGTCACTGGAGAGGTTCTCGATGGAATGAACGCAGTTGTTGCCATGACTGGCATCAGTTCTCTCAGCATCAAAAAAATCGTTGACAGTCTCAACAACTACTACGTGCCTTCTTCACACGTCCAGGTGGTGAGATACAAGGCTTATACGCTGCTCCATTACCTGACAGAGCACAAGGGAACGTCTCTGAAAAGCACCGTTTCAGCTCAGGAAGCGTTTATTCGATGTTTCCTCATCTGCACCAGCGGAGAAAAGGACCCTAGAAACTTGCTGGAGTCTTTTGCAATCAACCAGTGGGTCACTACCAACCTGACTATCCCTTACAACGACACTGAACCTCTGTTTGATGCCACTTTCTGCTACTTTCCTATCACTTTCAGACCCCCCAAAAACGATCCCTACAAAATCACAGCTGATGAACTCAAGGTGGCTTTGAGAAATGCCTTGTCTTCCGGAAAACAGTTCTCCAAGCTCATTTTCCCTGCTCTCCTGGAAAAACTCACCTCCTCGTCTCTCTCTGTTAAAGGAGATACTCTGGACACTATTGCTGCTTGTATTGCCAACTATGGACCTGAAATCACAGCCGAACACTGGAAGGAGATTTGGGACGGAACCAAATTCGAAGTGCTGCATGGAAGTGAACCTGAATTGGCAGGTAAGACTCTGACAGTGCTCAAAAGACTGGCTGAACAGCTCCAAAAGAATGACGATCATTCTCAGATTGAAGAGTACCTCACTAGTGTTCAGACTGACTGTATGGATAAACTGAAGGACCCTACGAACCGTTTGAGCACTCAGGCAGCTCAAATTGTCGCTGCAGTGAGTTTGGCAGGTGTTGACGTAGCTAAAAAGCTCACTACTCCTGCTCTTTCTGCAGTGTTGGCTGTGTCAGATACTCAGATTCCCACTCTGACCTCCATCTGCGAGATTCTTCTGATCTTCCTCAAATCAGCTCTGCCTGATATCACCTCTTCTCCTCTGTACGAGTTCAAGGATCGTGTTTTTGACGTGCTGGCTAAAGCTCTGCTGTCCAGTCCTGAATCAGAGTCTTCTCTCAGAATTCTGGCCATCAAGGGTTTCTCTGCTGCTGTCAATATTCCCGAGTTCCTAGCTCCAAACGATACTGAGCTGATTGTACGGTACTTGGACGACGTGGTAGTCAACGATACCAATACAAAGACGCTTCAGGCAGCTGTGGATGCTCTTGTTTTGATCGCAGAGAAACCTGGAAACGCAGGAATCATCCAGAATATCGCTTTTCCGGCTCTGTTGTCTGAACTACCTGCTTCAGATTCAGATAAGGAGGCTAAAACTAGAATTCTCTTCCTACTCTCGGTTCTAGCTAAATTGAGCACCTCAAAAACCCTCATTGAAGTACTCCAAGTTCGAATCCTGTCTCATATGGATACTGTCACGGAAAGTACTGCTCTGTACCCTACTCTTCTCCTTCAGACTCTGTTAAGCGCCCTCAAGGAACAAGAGTCCAAGGACAACTTTGACACTACGTCGTACCTCAAGTCCACCTTCCCTAGACTGTTTAAAACCGCTTTTGACGCGAGTTACTCGGGTTCTCCAGCTGTCATGGCTACTCCTCAAGTGACTGAAGCAGCAGGAAGAATTCTCACCTCGGTCATTCGTCATGTGTCTAACCAGGACCATATCATGACCCAGCTGTTTTCCTTCTTCTTCAACGGAGTTGCTAGTGACACTTTCCCTAGCACTACTCTTCCTGAAAAGACAAAATTCAACGTCTTGGACACTCCTCTGGCCTGTATGAGTCTTCTTACAGCCTGTTTTGCTCCTCTGGATCGTGCTTTGGAGCTTCCCAAACTCGATGACCCGTTTGTTCTACTCAGAAGCGTCATCAGCACTGTTTCAGCTACTGCAGAGCCCTCCATCAGACGTCATTATCTCCGTTTTGCAGGTTTGCTGACCAACAAATGGATCAACACTTCGTCGTCTCCTCAGGCTGTGGCTTTCGTGACTTCTCTGCTTGAAACCGGAACTCCTGACTCTATCGAATCAGCTGCTTGGATCATCAAGGGATGGTTGCTGAAGAACGATTCTACGGCTTTCAAGTTTGTAGACTCGTTGGTAGACATGTTGCCTGGAAGTAACGGACTCGTAGCTGCAAAGTCGTTTGATATTCTGTTGGGTGATGATGAGTTGTTTGTTAAGCAAAACTCTGTGCTTGTCAGACAACTCTTCAAACAACGACTTTTCATGTCCACTGTCCCTAAACTGGTTCAAGGATACAAGGATGTTGAAGACAAGGTGCCCTATGTCGTTGCTCTGTCCAATATCGTCAACTCCATCCCCAGTTCGATCGTTTCTCCTTCTCTCGAAACAATCATGTCTCTGGTAGTTGACTCTCTCAGCGTGTCTGAAGCCAGAGTCAAGACTGCTGGTATCGACACGATTTTGGCCACTATTGGAGAAACCGATATTGTTGCTTCGTACCTGGACGATCTTGTTCCTTCTCTTTTGGACGCTGCAAACTCTTCCTCCTCTGCTGTGGCTATCAAGGCTCTGCAGTGTCTGGGAGCGTTTGCTTCGACGGTGGAGCTGCCCAAGATTGTTCCTTTCAAGCAGCGCATTATTGTGTCTCTGACGGCACTCCTGGACCACAAAAAACGAGACGTCCGAAGAGCCTGTGTTGATACTCGACAGGCCTACTTTGAGCTCGGCATTAATAAGTAGCATGATATAAAGTGTAATGCATTTGATATAAAAGATGAAGTGTATAAGAGTGTAGTAAGCGTGACTCATCTATGATTCTCAGTATTGTTATGTTCTTTTGCTCACCCAGAGTTGTGACAATGTAGATAATGCATTTTGGATGAGTTTGAGGTTGAAGAAAACAGAGGAGAACAAAATGAACACATTGGATTGTAGAGGGGAACGAGAGGAGTAAAACTATGGACTTTGATTTTTTGTAGGATACTTATAGAGTGAGATATATTGGGTTTAGTACAGTAGAAAACAGGTAGCGCGTAACACTCTTACTCCATGTAGGATATTCCAAATACAAAGCTGTTAGCACCATTCGAACCGTCTTGATCATATCATTCCAACGGATAACTCTAGAATCTTGTCACGTGCATATCCAGCGAGATATAGTGAAAACAAGTTCAAACGACGACAGCAATAGCACAACAAACGGAAACGCTTAGCGACCGCCATATTCGTCATCCCACGGCCACAACGAGCACACCCATACCAATATCTCAAAATGTCCAAAAATCCTACTGTAGTTTGGGTCACCGAAACCTAAAAATAATCGTGCAGAAACCAAAATAAACACAAAATAAATGGCACCATTGTGTTCATCGGGAAATGGGGATCACTCCTATACCAATATCATTGGGGTTCAATTTTTCCAAATCTTCAAGCCGTCCCTACATACCCAGGAGGAATGGCAATGGAATGGCGTTTTAAGGTATGCTTTATTTAAGCTATGGGAGTGTTCAGGATTTTTTTGGTTAAGATTGGGTGTATTTCAAGTAATATTGCAATTATTCTGTCACTAGAAATACACCCGATTTTATCCAAAAAATTACCCAATGCTCCCATAGCTTAAATAAGCCATACCTTAAATGCTCAATCCTCTACCATTAATCCTGGGTATGTTGGAAGGGGTTAAAGATTTGTAAAAAATGAAACAAAAAGTAATTCATATAGAAGTGATCTCCATTTCCCGAAGAACACAATGGTGCCAATTACTTTGTGTTTACTTGCGTTCCTGCACGATTTTTTTTTAGGTTTCGGTGACCCAAACTAGGAATTTTTGGGGGTGTTGAGATATTGGTATGGGCGTGATCGCTGAGGTCGTAGGATGTCGGGTATGGTGTTTTCTAAGCTTTTTCGTGAATATTGCTGCTGCTGTCGTCGTTTGAATGTGTTTGTGGAATATCTCGATGGATATGCATGTGATATGATTCCAGAGTTGCTCATTGGATTCACACGACTCCGGCGGCTCTGATGATACTACATAATATCTCATATTATTAGTTATGGCGTTTTGGTGGCCAAGTAAACTGACTTTCTGACTATCTGCCAACATGCCTGCTGCGATGATTTAAACGCATGGGAGGGCATATAAGTTACTTGGCACTATCTTATTAGAATTCTCTATCTTTTTCTTGGCATTATTCTTCTCCAGTATGTCATTTGATGTTGATTTAAGCTGAATACTTGCACCGTATTCAGGCACTTTTCCAAGTCCTATAACTTGAGACTAAACTGACGATTATACAAGATAACAAGTATATAAACCGACTATAGCGATTATCAGCTTTAAGGTGGCAAGTATTAAGAGTGTATACCCGCTACAGTACATTTTTGCTATTTATAAGTAAAATACATTAAACTGAATTACTAATAGCTAGGATATCACAGTCAAGCCAGTAGTATCAAGACTAGTTATGCAACTTGAGCAAATCCAGCCAAACCCTCTTGGCCGTACCATACTCCAAATTCACTCTCAGATGGTACAACAACCCGAGAATACCATGGCTAGGCGAATACTGTTTCAGAGCATCTGAATACTGGCTGGAAATCTGGTTAAATTTCTCACCCAGTTTATTCTTGACTCCATCTCTAAACCCGTTAATCTCAACAGTAATCTGGTGTCCTGGAACATAATACTTTTGTTTACCCTCTGGAGTAGTTTCATGAGGTAGAGGAACAGGATGTTCATTAGTATTCTTTTCAGGGACATACTTTGGAGTCTGAGGCTTGAATTCCGGTTGGGGAACATGCTGAACTGTTTCTCGTTGAGGACGGGCATATCTCTCATTGATATCAATGTACTGAGCCCAATCATTATTACCCTTGATATGGGGGTTATAATGACCTGTAAAGTCTGGAGAGTACAGCAAGGGAAATTTAGCAGTGATAGTCCACATGCTGACTTTTCGGAGAAAATGCCAAGGCTCATCTGCCATCAAAGGAGCAATGGGAATGGCGTTTTCATTAGTGCAAGGCTCATCCAAAGGACACTTGAAGACTCCTCCGACAAAAGTATCAGGCCAGTAAACGGGAGTTTCTCGATCAAGGTACTTGTTACGTCGCGCGACCTTGAATTGACCTCCTCCAAAGTGCCAAGGGTCGTAACTCATCTCTGAAGTATCGTTTGTAAAGTCCATGGGGGTGGAAAAGTCGTTGCAACCTAGAGTATCAGACACAGTGTAGTCGTGAGTGAACCCGTTTTGACACACAGACATGGCCAATCGGTCCTTGTCGGCGTCAAAAAGGTCCTTTTCACACCAGATTCGGATTCCAGAGTACGGAGCCATGAAGTTGCCAATGGTGGAACACTCCTTGGAGGTGGGATCGTAATAGTAGGACGTGGGAAAGAGTGAGAGGACGGGAGTTGATAGTAGAAGTGTTAGCAGGAGCGTGGAGAACATTTTGGTAGTGGTTGGGTGTAGTTTGGACTGGTGTAGGGGGAGTTACGTTGTTATAAAGAGAGGTGGGTTATGGCACCTTGGGTTATGGCAGGTGAGTTATGGAGAGAAAAAAAATAAAAATAAAAATAAAAAAATAAAGGGAAACAATATTGGATGGAATTGAAGCGGAAAAAAGGGGGCAGCGTTTTATTTCCAAGCAGTATCTGGTACTTTACTTGTAAATTTTAGAGTGTTCGGTGTAAAATAAAAAAAATCACCACTGAAAAATGATCCATAAAGTACATTTGAAAACCCATAAACAGAACTTCACAGGACTATAGAACTTCCATAAAGTTGTTTAAACAACTCTCACATAATGTATGATCTCTTCTTTGTTCTCGTTAAGACATCAACAAAGCAGAAAAATTAAATTCTTCAAGATGATCCCTTTGGTGGTATATGTTAAAACCCCTTCCTTAACGTTACAGACCATCCACACAAAAACCAAACACATATTCTTACTCCCCTTGTTCTCCTCTATCCAACCATCCAATTCACACTCCTCTATGCCTCATATTCAAGACTGTAGCCCCAAAAACGTTTTCAAAAATCAATAACTCTATATCTACACCTTGACATCGTCAAAACTCGTCTTGACGACATTCTCCTGTCTCTCCTTCTCTGTCAACTCAGCATTACCCGGTCTCTCAGCGACATAGGCTCTCAAACCAGCCTTTTTAGCAGCTTCAATTTCTCTCACGTTATCTGACAGAAACAGCACTTTATCAGCCTCGAATCCAATCGCCTTGAGGATCTTTGTATAACTCTCGGATTCCATTTTAGGACCGGCGTTGACTGTATCAAAGTAGTCTGAAATCAGAGGGTTCAGATCACCAGCTGTAGAGTAGCCGAAAAGCAGCTTTTGAGCAGGAACAGAACCAGACGAGTAGATGAACACCTTCTTTCCCTCCTCAACCACTCGTTTCATGTATTCCACAGCATCAGGGTAGATGGGAGCCTTGATTTCTCCACTTTCATAGCCACTTTTCCAAATGTAGCCCTGTAGAGCCTTGAGATAGGGAGCTTTGACGTTTTTCTCGGTCAGATCAACAACGTGAGCCTCGATATCAGCTGCACTTTTCTTGTACTCGTCAGGAAAGTTTTCCAGGTACGGAGTAAGATCAGTTTTGGTGGAGGCTGAAGTGATAGGAAAAACCTCCTTCTGGAGCAATTGAGGCAGTTTTTCCAGTGCGTACGGGAAGAGAATGTCGTGCACGAAGGAAATGGAGCACACGGTGCCTTCAATGTCGAGTAACGTGGCCATGTTGAGAGTGTAGTGAAAGAGTTAGAGGAACACGTGCTTGGATTATGTGGGAAAGGAGGTTAGGGTTGGAGGATGGGGGAGGTCCAACCGATTGACAGCAAATCAAGCTGGGTGTATATCAATTGAGTAAAAAAATGAGTAAAAAAAAAATCTGTGCTTTTGGCTGTTTTTGGTTTGCATGTTCAGTATGACTGGTCAGACTCGTCAACAGAAGGTTACCATACAGTAAGTAAAGTGGGAGAAAGAAGGGGTGTTTTGAGGGAGATGTCTGTACTGTTAGAGACCGTTTTTTTTTTTGCATATTCACGATAATATAGGCATGTTATCTCCAATTGAGCCGTTTTTATTATCGTACCGACCTCACAATACTGTGTACCGTTCATCCTCTGGTGGCTTGTTCAACTAAACTCTAACAAAATGTGCCACCAAGAAATACCCTTATTTGCTCATCCTCTGATCTTCCGATCAAACAATACTGTATTCAACATTCAAATATCATTATCCCCTGTGCCAACATCAAAAATCAGCTGTTTATAACAGAACTCCAATTCATTAGTATTTCATTGACATTTAATTCCAATTTAAATCAATTAATTCTTGTAAAATAGCTATAAATCAATCTACACACCAACACTCATTTACATCCAATGGATTACTATATACATGGGTGATCCTCAAGGACCAGTTCCTAACCTTCGCTTCGCTTCACTTTGCTTCTCTCCGCTCCGCTCGCTCGCTCGCTTCACCGGTTACTCAATGGCAACAGTCACAAGACCATTAATCACCGAATCCCTCAACGTCTCACTGATCGGCTTCTTTCCAGTCAGGTACTGCAGCAGCAGCAGCTCCGAGACCTGGGGGTTGTGCACGGTTCCAAGCACATCTCCCTGACCCAGATCACCCTCGTTCTTGGCGTCATAGTAGGTGATCTTGAGCTCGCCAGAGTTACCCTCCCGGTTCATCACAAGCACGTTATGCTTAGGGACAGACATCTTTCTGGAGAAGATGGTCTTGAGCTCGGAGAGTCCGTCGGCAAACTCCTTGGTCTGCTCCTTGGCCTCGGGATGGGCCAGAATCGTCCGAACAAAGCCGTCTCGGAGATGTCCAAAGTCCGTGTTTCGAACAGGCACGATTCGGATTCGAATATCGATGCCCTGGTCCAGCAGCCATCGGATCTTGGCGGCACCGTGAACCGGGTCCAACAGCGACTTTTTGAACTCCTCAACATCTCCATTGGCGCTCTGGAAGCCCGAAGTCGACTGCAGCAGCTCCCGCACCTCCCGCTTCTGTGTCTCGGGCATGTACAGGCCAATGGCGTAGACGTCAAAGCCCAGGAAGGAGACCCGACGCACACCACATCCCAGTAGTGACCACTCCTTTCCGTCAGCAGAAAGCTTTACGGGGAACGGAGGAGTGGACGTGGGAGGCTGGACTGTGTCTGTGTTCACAGTCTCAACGGTCTTCTTTGCGTCCAAAGAAATGGCCTGATGAGTGTACAAAGTGTACAAAGACAAACCAGTGACACAAACAGCAGAAGCGTAGATGAGGGTGTTTGAGGGTCGAGGAAGTGCTCGGGCGGTGGCGGCGCGTGTGCTGAAGGCCCTGAGGGGCTGTTTGGCGGATTTTAAGGCGTTTCTGAACATGATGTTAAGGTGGTGATGTAGTGTGTAGGAGGTTAGGAGTATGCAGCAATGAACTTTGTTGAAGATGAGATGGTGGTGGTTTTAAAATGGGGTTGACGGGCTGAGTTTTGGAGTAATTGAAATGGGAGTTGGTGCGTTGGAATCAGGAGAGAGAGGGGCGTATTTTGGTGGTTTTGTGGCTTGATTTGGGTGGTGTTAAGGTGAATTGAAAGTGCTGCCTTGAAGGATAAGATTATGAATGTGTTCAATATGAGCTGATTGATTGGAGGGTTTGGGAAGACTGTAGTGGGGTGTAAATTGAGGTAATCAGATTATTGAAAGGCTTATAGGCATTATATGAGCTTCAGGAGTGCTGAGCTTTGAGTGATTTGCAATTGCGTGGCTGTGGGTGGAGCTAGAGAGGTGCTTGTTTCTTCACTAATCGTCAACTGAAGTTTAGGTTTTGTTTAAAGTCCCAACTAACTAAAGTTGCTTCGGAAACGCATGCGAGCAAATGGGTGGCAAATAATAGCATCATCTCTACAGGACGCAATTGGGGTCTGGTGGATATGAAAATCATACAGTAGATACTCCTTGATGCGGTTATTCCTGTGGACTACTCAGATGTCTCATACCTCGCCAATTGCGTCCACAATTGACGATCATAATCTCAGCGGCTAAAACTACTCCCTCCTTGTTCTCAATACCCGAGGACTGAGTCAATATCGTCTCCTGAGAGAATATGACCGGTCAAGCCCCGCAGATGTTGCCTGAGGGACATAAGGAAGCCTGTTGAACACCTTGGTCGTTATGATCTGATGTCAAGAGAGTCAGCACCTACAAGTACCACACCAGTAGAATTCATAAATGAACAATTGAATGAGCAAATTATAACATTGAGATATAAACCATACCAGTAGCTGTCTACGATATATCATGACATTGCTCGTTTTCAAGGATATGTGATCTGGGAGGTATGATACAGTGGTAGAGTGGTTAGTGCTCTTTATCGTATCTGACAGTTGGGCGAAGTTAAGTTGATAGAGACGGAGGATCATACAGAGTCAAACGAGATACAACACAAGACAGCATGGCTACTTATAACCATAGCCATGCTAGACATGGACCGTTTGTACTGATAGTCCACAAAAATTGGTTATTGATACATTATGACTGCAAGCTCAAGCCATGTATTGTAAGCTTGGGCTCTTATTCTTCATCTAAGATCAAGAGGACGTAGGGTTGCCAATATCGTTACATCTATTCTAAGAGCTACAGTGTCTCTCAGATATGTACAATGATCAAAGTACAAGTAGCACAATACAGACGATGTTATGCGACTAGAAATCCGTTACTACGATTTATCTGCTCTCTTATAGATGACTGTATGAAGTCGGGTTGTTATTCCAAGAGTACAGCCCACTGTAAACCCTTCCCAATAGACCCTCAGAGTTACGACCATGGACCACCTTACCATAGTGTGGAACAACTGTCTACAAGAAACCAATTTATTTTGGTCTACATACATTTATTAAGGCACCAAACATCAGCAGTGACTCTAGGTCTTGGGCATTCCTACTGTAGCTCCTGGCTGGCTTGAATAGTAAGTACAGCTTGAGAAGGTCATCTTAAGCTCTGCTCTGAGCTAGAGACTCAGGACTGGTATCATGAGTCAGAGACGTTCTTTGCCAGATAAATGAGCGTATTCATAGAATGCATTTACTCCTGTCTCTACTGCTATTGACTGACTGATTTCAAACAAGTCTCACACCACTTTACGGAACGTTCTTCACAGCTGTCATGAAGACCTTAGGTCATCTACCAGTACAAGGCTTCATAGTCACGCTACAACGACCCAAGAGCTGGGATCTTTTGACAGGGCGATACTACAGTCTCAATTAGCCAATGTGCGAAATCTCAGGCCCGTGACTCTTGTATTACATGAATTGGTGTTGTTCTCTTGAGACTGCTATTCAACACAGCTTAAAGCATACAACCGCACTGCTTGTACCGATACGATATAGTCATATGACAATCACTTTGAATGATTTATACAGTCTCATTAAGTCATGTCAAAGTCATTCATTACAATATTTTTTAATCTTGAAAGTCTCAACTTCTTCTCCAACGTCTATCATGATCATACCAGCCATATCGTAGTACTGTACAGCAGACAATTGAAGGAGGTCTGTACCTGGTACACTGTAACAGACTGTCACTAATATAGTGACAACATTCAGTCGTTACTGTCTCGTACTACAAGTGCAGATATCACTGTAATGACAATGTTCATAATCACATACTGTACCTTACAGGTTATTCTTGTGTTAGGGACACTACAGCCTCTACAGATAAAAACTACATACACGCTACAGTCTCTACAAGCACTCATACATCGTAAAAGTAAAAGCACTCATACACACTACAGTCACACGACACGCTCGTACAAGTGCGAAGCACTTGTACTCGCTCTACAGTCACACTACAGTCCGGTACAAGCACTCATACAAGTGCTTCGCACTTGTCATCGCACTCGCACCTCTTCATACAAATCATAATATCATATCATTCCAACATCTAAGGGTTCTGCTTGACAAAGTTGACTCCCTTCTCGATGTTCTTCTTGAGGTCGGCCTTGGCGGCCTCAATGAGCTTCTCCTCGTACTCGTTGACCTTTCCGATGGGGTGGATCTCCTCGACACCGTTAGGACCCAGGGTCACCTTGGTGGAGAAGAAGTCGATGCCCTCGCCCTTGAACAGAGGAGAGTCGACGAAAGTGGGCTCGACGACGTTCTTCTCGCCGTTGACTCCTCGGAGGAGAGAGTCGGCGAATCGAGCGGCAGCCTGAGCCATGGACAGAGTAGCAGATCCAGCTCCGTCCTTGGCCTGGACAACCTCGTCACCTCCAAACTGGATTCGGTGCACCAGCTTGTCTCGGGTCTCGCCGTTGATTTCGGGGTGGTCGGACTGAGACACAAGGGGGACAATGGTGACACCAGAGTGGCCGCCGACAACAGGGAAGTACTCCTGAGTGGGGTTGGTGCCCTCGAGCTGGGACACAAACCGCTCGGCTCGAATCACGTCGAGAGTGGTGACACCAAACAGCTTCTTGGGGTCGTACTTGCCCTTGGACTTGAGCACCTCGGCCACAATGGGGACGGTGGAGTTGACGGGGTTGGCAATAACTCCGACGAAAGCATCGGGAGCATGCTCACCAACAGCCTTGGCAAGGTCCCGCACAATGGACGCGTTGGTGTTGAACAGATCGTCTCGGGTCATTCCGGGCTTTCGAGGAACTCCAGCGGGGATCAGAACCAGCTTGGCGCCCTTGAGAGCCTCGGCAATCCCGTTGTTGTCGGGCGAAAAGCCGGCAACGGTCGAGTTGGTGGGGATATGGGACACGTCAGCAGCAACACCAGGAGCACCTCGCAGGTCGTACAGACCCAGGTCGGTCACGTTCTTGTTGAGCTTGAGCAGCAGAGAAAGAGGCTGGCCAATACCTCCGTTGGCTCCAAGCACAACCACCTTGTGCTGTCGGGCAGCGGAGGTGGAGAAGGATCGCAGGGTGGCGCCGGAAACTCGGGTTCGGAACATTTTGTAGTGTGTGTGGTGAGGAAGAAAAGTGGGACGGGGGGGGCTTTTATGGCAAATGGGAGGACAGCAAGACGAAACTCAATTGACTTTACAGTTTGAGGGAAAACGGGAAGTGGTTTTGTGGGATGAATATTGTAGCTGGAGGGTCCGTAAAGGTCTCATTTTGTTCCCCTCGACTGTGGCTATCTCCTGGATGTTTCAAAATCTTTCTACGACCATTGGTTGTTCTTTTATTTACCCTCTCCCAAACACCCTCAACGTGCATGTGAAGAGTTTACAGCCGCCAAATCAAGGCAACGAAAACAGAGACATTTAATTGAGACGTATGGGAATAGTAATGGCAGAAAGAAACACGTCACAAGGTACAACTCGACCCGCGCAACCTCCTGAGCCACTCAGTTTTTCTCCTACTACCCGTCCTCACCCTCAAATCGCTATCTCCGATATTTCCGTACCCGAAAATCTCAATTTTGACCCCAATTCACCCGCTACAGCTCTAATCTCGCAGCCTACCACCCTCCTAGCGTCGCACTACAAGATCCGAGCACCGCCATGCTTCTAGGCCACCAGAAACTACCCCAGGATCGTGTTAAAAGCCACACTAATGATGTAACCGGATGATACTTTATATGAGCGGTTAAAAGTTTATTCGGGTATTTCAAAAATCACGTGACACTCATATTCTTTCCGGTTGCCCCGGTTACTGACATCCACACAATAACACCACTTGTATCGGCTCATCACTCAGCCCCACGTGAACAGCAGAGTTTACCTTCCTCGGTCTTGTGGAGATAAATAAGCTTTCTGCCGAGAAAATGGGTTAGGGTTGAAAGAAGGTTTTGAGGGTTAGGGTATGCGGGACGATGGCGGTCCGGGGAAAATTAAAATTAAATGGAAGAAAATTAAGGGAAAATAAAATAAAATATAAGACGCATTTTTAGGGGGTAGGAGAAGTGATTTATCGCTTAGTAATGTTGAAAAGTGGTGATTTGACTTTTTCACCGAGATTTGACTCATTTCTGGCTAGAATCACGGGAAATCGACTTTTGAGGGATTTTTTTACATATCCAGAATCCCCACAGCGTGCTCTATCGATCTAGATTGGTTTGAACTCTCTTGCTCTTCAATTGCGTTGGTTATTGACGCTTCCATAAATATATCACTCTGCTTAGTTACCAAAACCTTATTCTGAACCTTATTACTACCCAACTTACCCGGCCCAAGTCTAGACTCTAGACCAAGCAACATTTCTAACTAAGATACTGACTAATAGAGGGACATTACAAAGCAGTCTTTCTGGTTATATAAGCCCTGGAAAGTCGTTTTTTTTACTCTGAAACACAAAAACAGAAGATACCAAACCCATCACGTGATGTCTATGCAAACAACCCTTGCCAAAACCGAATATCTCCCTCTCAAGGAGATTTCGCGTCCCATTCCTCCAGTTTTGGACGAGGAGAAGATTACTAAGATGATCGAGACTCTCAAGTCACGTGAGGAGAGTTCTGACACCTCTGATGAGTCAGCATTGCCTCCTCCGGACGTCTTAGTCATCAGAAAAAACGGAAAAACGCATTATTTCGCTTTTGGAGGATGTCACCGCTTCCAGGCGTATGATAGATTGAAGACGGAGCAGGTCTTGTGCAGATTGATCCCTTGTACTGTTGATCAGTTGAAGTTGTACCTCGGTTCAAGTGCAGAGACGTTGCTGGAGAGAGTTTGATTTTGAGGAGGTTAGGAGAGAGGTGGAGAGATGAGAGGTTGATAGAAAGATTCAGACGGACGAGGGGAACAAGATGAACTGGGTCTTGAGTTTGTGGGATGAGTTTTGGATGAGTTATGATTAATGATGTGAATGTATGTAATGAATTATGATTGAAGAAATTGAAAAAAGTGAAGGTGTTAGAAGAATGAGAGGAGTTAGGGGAGTGTAATGGTAGTGGTTGTTTTGTAATTGGGTGGGTATTACTGATTCTGTAAGAGTATTACTTGGTTGGAGTTTATATAATGAGTGTTGTGAGCCCAATGTCAATGGTATTGAATATTAAATGACACAATTGAAATATGTAGCCCATTCGGAGCATGTTGATACCGATATCAACACTCATAGTCTTCATTTTCTCAACTAAGTCTTATCACCCTCTCCCCTACTTGAAACTTTACTTCACCACCTTCAACTAACCAATCCCCTTACAACTCCCCCAATACTCACTCAAAATCAGATCAGGAAAGTGTCCCTTGTAGCTGAAACCCCACAGAACCCACATCCTTAAACATTCACTATTTAACCCACCCCCCATCTACACAACCCTCAAACCCCACCTTCTTCCAACCCCCACCCCATCTCCCAAAAACAGCCCTAATCTCGATTCCGCCCGCGATTCACCTACAACCGCTTCCACTCATTCCAACCATCTAATTCCCATCCCCATACCTCTACTCCTCATCGAGCTATGGTTCATCCAAAATTAACCTTTCCAAAACCACTTTAACTTCCTTCCCCAACATGTCTCTCCATCATCATCCACCATCACAACATGAAACTAAGAATACCGAAATTCGAACATACACCCTATACAGTGACTCATACGGATCTTACGTCAGCTGCCAAAGCCCTAACCCGCTTTTTGGCGAAAAAAAATACGAAAACGGCAATTTTGACCGGAGCGGGTATTTCCACAGCATCAGGACTACCAGACTATAGAGGTCCTAGGGGGACTTATACGACCAACCCTAACCACAAACCGACGCTGTACCACGAGTTTGTGTCGAATGACGGCTTACGTAAGCGCTACTGGTCACGTGCGTGGATAGGTTATGAGCAGGCCTTGAAGTGGGCGCGTCCGAATGTTGCTCATGGGGTTTTGGCGGGCTGGTTGAGTGAGGGGAAAGTGGCCGGGTTGATTACTCAGAATGTTGATGGCTTACATAAGCTGTCTGAACAGATTAGTCAGCAGTCACGTGAGAAAAACGAAAAAAACGAAAATCCAGAACTTGTCCGGGCTGACATAAGCACTGACTCACTAATTGAACTCCATGGATCTGCTTACAGAGTGCATTGTTTGAGCTGCAAGGACAAGACATCACGTGAGCAGTTTCAGACGAGAATGGCGGAGGATAATGGGTGGAAAAAAGAAGAAGTTTTTGGAAAAACCGAATTTCCTGACGGAAAGTCACGTGACTTTGTTGATCCAGGGTTAGGGGAGAAGGGGAATGGTTCAGGGTTAGGGTCTGAGGCAGGGTTAGGGCAGGATGATGGTCATAAGGTGTCTGAGAACCCGTATTTGGCTTCTTTGTCAGGTGAGTCTGGGTCACGTGACTTGGAAAATAGTGTATCACGTGATTCGTCACGTGACACGGTTCTCGACATATCAGGACACAAATTATCTCCTCCTCAACTAAATGCCGATGGAGATGCTGAACTTGATGTGGAAATGGACTATGACAAGGTGGTTATTCCTCCGTGTCTAAAGTGTGGAGGAGTCTTAAAGCCGAGTATTGTGTTTTTTGGCGAAAGTGTGCCTGAAGAGGATCGTCTGAGGTCACGTGAGTTGTTACAGTCATGTGATCAACTGTTAGTCATCGGGACCTCTCTGTCTACTTTTTCAGCTTTCGACTTGGTTAGACAGTTTTACAAGGCGGGGAAAAAAGTGGCAGTGTTGAATAAAGGAGGGGTTAGGGGAGAAGGGAAGGATTGGAGGGCGGAGGTGAGGTTGGATGGGGATATTGGGGGGGTGCTAGAACGAGTAAAGATCTGAAGGAGGCCTTGAAGAGTGAGAAGGGTTTTTTTGACAAAGTCAAAAAAACGCTTTGAGCGATGAAAGCGCCGACTGAAGAAGTGCCAAGTGTGAGACAACTTACTTTTGTCTCTACAGTGACTTAATATTGTCTTTGAGGGACTTACTATGGTTCTTCATAGTGACTTACTGTTGTTAGAGAGTCTTGACTGCTGTACTTTGTCCTCATTGAGAGGTACGGATGAAACGCTTTGAGCGATGAAAGAGCCGACTGAGGAGGTGTATACCCCAAACAAGTTACTGTTGTCCTTCAGAGAGTTACTGTTGTTCGTTACTCTGACTTACAGTTGTCCTTTACTCTGGCTTACTAGTGTCTTACAGAGTCTCGGGTACTATTGTTTCTACAGTAAGAAGTCACGAGTGAGACGCTTTGAAAGATGAAAGCGCTGACTGAAGATTGCCTGGTTTTTTTAGAGACTTACTGTTGTTCCTCACACTGTCTTATGTCGTCTATTCAGTATCTTATTGTTGTCTTCATGGGCCTTACTGTTGCCCTTTACAGTGACCTACTGTGGTCTTCACAGAGGTTGAAGTGAGACACTTTGAGGGATGGAAGCGCTGGTTGAAGGTATCACTGGCTTGGGCATCTTACTGTTAGCCTCTACACTGACTTACTATAGTCCTTCAGAGACTTACTGTACATACCCTTCAGATACAACAGTGACTCTTGGGTTATTAAAGCCCACTGAGGTACACTTTCCTTAGACATGTCTTCGTTTACAGAGACTTTGTGTGGTCGTTATAGCCATTTGATAGAGAAGGAAGATATAGACTCTGCATCATATTTAGATATAACTAACAATGCATCTTAGAATTCATATGACGTGAAGAGGGCTGAAGCCATTGACATGGAGTTATATTACGAAGAGGGGGATGTGTTGAAGCTGACTTCTTATACGCTTATAGAGACATACAGTGGTTCTACAAGACTTAGTATTATAGATCTTTTGAGATGTACCCTTCAGAGATTTAGACACTTACTACGGCCTTTTGCAGTGACTCTCTAAAGACTTCAGAAGCCTACAACCGCCTGAAGATCTCAGCTGTTGTCTTAGTGAGTTACTTTGAGAAGACTCCCTATATTTTCAGAGGCCTGTACACCCTGAGAATGTGTATACCCTTATCATCATAGCTACCTATACTCTCAGAGACCCGAGTGAAATACTTAGAGCCCTTAGCATCATACTGTGTTCTTTCAGGGACACCCTATCGACTTCAGAGATCTACTATATATACTGATACTAGAGTGATAGAAGCGTTTACTGTGCATTTTGCTCAGATGATTTTCTGTATTCGTTTACAGAGACTTACTATAGTCTGTTAAGAGACTTGGTATAGTCGTTATAGCCATTGGACACTTCCTGCCACTAGATAGGACATGATGATACAGACAGTTAACATCATAATTATATAACTAACAAGCTTGTCTGGTAACACTATGTGCACCTGAAGAGACCAGCTTTGTAATGTGGAACTTTTCTAAAGTATGATAGCTACTAAGTGTATCAGTATAGTCTGTCAGACAGCTTCATCGAAGCTCTACTCCTCAGTATCAGCTTACCAACAGTACTGTCTCACTCTAGACAGCTCTATCCTCAGGACTACTACCAGACACTCTTGAACCTGTCAACACCGTTACTAACAGACAAGCACTTCATATAAAAGATGCATTGTTAGTTTTCTCTAATACTACGCTCTTCTTGTAAGACTACAGCAACTCTCAAGAGACAGAAAGTCCCCAATAGACCACTTCAGACACTGTAAATGAACACAGTACCGGTAAAAACTATCTCTGTCTAACAGTCAACGCTGTATCAATCATCTCACTCTTGTCTCAGTATATACAGTAGATCTCTAAAGGTCCATAGTATGATAATAGGAGTATAAACATTTTCAGCCAGTGTTAAGTCTCTCTACAAATAGGTAGTCTCTAAAGACAAGAGTACGTACAGTACACTCTTGAACATGTACTTTTCCTCACTCTGCTCTTCCTGCACCACCGTTAGCATGACGTCACCTCTCAACAAAACGCACGTCAGGCGTTAGTCCAGAGAAAAATTTGTACAGACCGACCCACTTGCGATTTCATTCTTGGCGCCTTGCACATGTCCGTGCAGGATGTACAGCTCCACCTGCATCTCATCGGATCATGTATCCGAGCTGTAGTACGATACACAAAGAAAATGACACAGAAGGGTTTGATCATGTGATTGTATGTGTGTCACGTGATTTACGAGGTCACATGATTTTTTTTATATTTTTTTATATTTTTTTTTCACCTCGCTATCTCCATCTGTCTAGGGCCATTTTTTTTTATTTTTTGAAGGACGTTTTGAGGCACATGCAGAAATGTCTCAGTTGAAAAACTTGAGAGAGCTACAACTGGCTGAATACTGCTTGGAAACGGGTGAAACCTAGTGCGTTGGGTTTGGCTGGAAGAGTACTCTCTTTTGACTTCCATTTACGCTCATTTACGCCGGTGTATATCCGGAAAAGCTCTCTCTCCAGGAAACGGAAAAAATCTAAAAAATAAAAAAAACTTTGCTGCACGAAAAAGAAAACTTTGAGCGTACTTACAGGATGGCTCAAGTGATCTGTGCATGACAGAAGCTGGAGAGAAAAGAAAAAAGCAGGGCAAAAAAAAAGATGTTCCGAATGTATCCGAGGTGCCTTACAGTACAAATACATACATACCAATATATACTGTAAGATAGTTAGCTACTTGTAAGGGTTCAAAGGCTCTTCATATTTAAAAATATCCATACAATATCATCCAGTATACTTGTGACCTTGCTTTCACTTGTCTTGGACTAATTACAGTAGACCCGGAATTAAATTGTTACCCCAGCACCCGAACCGTTGGACGTGCTTTATTGTATTATTCTTAGCGTGTCGTTAGCGTCTCGTTAGCCCGAAAAACATCCCGAAAGCCCCCCAACCGTTAGCGTCTTGTTAGCGTCTTTTGAGCGCGTTGACGTTACCGTGAGGGAAGAGGGGGAATGCTACCCTACAAGAACTACGAGTACAACTATAACATGTTCTACAGGCTTTGAGGGATAAGACTAGGAAAATGCACTCACTGTTTAGCACTTGGTAGAAAAGACAGTTAAGCGAGTGTCTAACAGCTATCTAGAAGCTCATTACTGGTTGTTGATAACATAGTGGCCTATGGTGGAGCAATTGTACACTTCTGAGATGACTGTCTTAGGACAGCTGGCTCAATTACGGTATTGTTCATCAAGAATCAAGAATCAAGACGTTCAAGCAGATGCGTCTTTAGCGTCTTGATGCGTCTCTTCAGTGAGGGAAGAGCGGATGATTTAGGAGGGGTAATGCTACACAGCTAAGCCTCAGATGAACAACTACTGTACCCCCAGTACTTGTATACAACGATACACAGCTTCACACAACTACTGTAAGGGTAGTCTACGGTCAGTTGTAGTGCCTGAGGTCCACTTGTGACTTCTCTGAGCTTACAAGACAACTTCAACTTGTCAATAGCTAAATGTTAAGAGTCTATGAATGCCCTCACTGTGGTAAAGAAGAAAGTCTACTGTAGTACCGTAGCGTCTTTTGAAGCGTCTTTTGAACTCATCTACTGTAGAGTATAGCTACTCCTTTTGCGGTTAGAGTGACCTTAGGGATAGGTTGTAAGACTCTATGGGAAATGCTCTCACTGTTGTACTGGTACCAGGTAGCAATTTAGCACTTGGTAAAGAAAAAGAAGAGAGTCTCTTGAGCGTCTTTTGAACGTCTTTTGAGCGTCTTTTGAACGTCTTCTGAACGTCTTCTGAACCGTCTCTTGAATCTGAGGTCATGCTTCTGAAGCGCCTTTAAGTTAGAGTGAGGGAAGAGCTCCTTCGGAACTTTTAGGAGGGAAGAAATGTTACACAGCTAAGCCTAAGATACACAGCTACTTGTACTGTAAGATACACAGGCACTGCTGAAAAAGATCCACTTGACAATACTGGTACAGTAGCTAAATAGCAAGACTCTATGAAGTGTCCCCACTGTCGTGACACTTGATAAAAAAAGTAAATGTCTAACTTTGTAGTTAGCGTCTTCTGAACGTCTTTTGAAGGTCATGCTTTCACTGTACTGTACGTTAGAGTGAGCATGAATCGGAAGATTTAGAAGGGCCAAAAAATACAACCCTCTTGTACGGTCTACTTGTAGAATCTAGGCTGGTCGGAAACAGTTGCTACGCAACAATTTCCTCCGCAATTTCCTCCTTTAGTTTCATTGAATAATATTAATTAAGTGGTCTATGTACATAGAATAAATAATGCAGATGTGAGTGTGTTTGTGTTCGGTCCGAGTGGTCCGTATCCTGTGCCGTACCATGCCTCAAATACGTTGGGACGTGCGTCAAGTGCGTTGAAAAACAGAGTTCGGCAAAGTGAAAGACAAGGCAGACAAAATGAAGGCGTCAGTAATGAGTCGGATGTGGCGTAAATGTTGGATGTGGATGTCGTGAGAGTGTTGTATGACATAAGCAGGTTTGTATCGCTTACTAAGCAGCACGCTTCGCCTTGCTGCTTAGAGCGACAACTCCTCCAAATCATCCATCATAATCCCCATCTCAGCCTTCTTGGCAGCAACCTCAAGCAACGAAAAATCCAGCTGCTGAGGAAAGCTCTGAGCGTTCATCTGAGGAGAAGGAGGAGGAGGCAGCAGGTTGTTGGTCTGGAAAACTGGAGATCCAGGTGAAGACGAGTATGAAGAGGTGGTGGAGTATGCTGGAGAGTTCATGTTTGTGTAAATCGACTTTGTGTTGGTTGTGGAAGTGTTTTCGTAGGGTGAATTTTTTTCTCTCTTTCTCTAGGCCCCCCCGGATATATATATCTCCTCCCCGGATGGTCTTCTGCCGCTGTGCATAGCGTTTGGGTTTGAGCTAGATTTAGAGTTTCTCAAGACTGGGTCCATAAACTCTAAACTCTCCGCCGTTGTACCGAGAGGGGTGTTTTTCAGACGACTTGAAAAGTCGTCTGATAAGCACAGGGGGAGTGATAAAGTAATCTACGGGTCTTTCTGATTCTAGGGGTGGTCTTGTTTTTGTGTTTGGACCAGTATTCGTGGCGTTAGGGCCTGCCTCGGCAACACGTCGATCGCAAGACAGAGCAATGTGGGGGCACTATGGGCAGAGCAAACGTAAAGCGGCTGTTTTTGCTGATGAAAAAAAGTGAAAATAAATCAAAGAAAATACAGAACAAATCAGAAAAAAATCCCACGCCTTAGCCAATTATATATTCTTCATCCCCAGCACACTACCTACACACTCACATTTACACCAAATTAATCCATTTTTTTCCCCACAGCTTCCCCATCCACAACCACATTCACATGAGTTTAGGTTCTTCCCTGAGCTCACGGACTATCACGATCGACACTGATAATGTGAGAATAAGGGGAGAAAAGAAAATCGACCCTGGAACATAGAACAATCACATCGGACCATGTTTGAGAAGAACAAAAAAAAGAAGAAAAAATTGTCCGATTATTGCTGTTTGCTTTTACTCCTTCTACCCCACCTGTTATCTTATCTTCTCAGACTCTCTTTTCCCCACACTTGCGTGGAGTTTTTGAAAGTTGTCTTTTTTTTTGGTTTTTTTTTTTTTTTCGACTGTTTTTTCCACGGCCAAAAAAAAGCCGGCTCGATCACGGCCGAGTCGGTCGGCCGGAATGGCCCGGGTGCCTGATTGGGAGGAGCGAAGGTGACTCGAAGTTTAAAGCGGAAGACTCAATTTGGATTTGAAAAGGTTATTTGAGTTGGAAAAAGGTTATTTTCGTACTCGGTAAATTTTTTGAGAACGCTGTAAAAGCGTCAAAAGTTGTCAAAACACGCTGTAACTTGGTGTATCTGTAGATACTCACGTGATCTTCCAGTTTTCAAAATATCTAAGCCATATCTTCAAAACCCAACCTACAGTGCTTCACTAAAAACCACCCCACAAACCCCCACAGAACCTTATCACAATCACGTTCGTGCAGCGATAAAGCTGGTGGCGCTGCAGTCACGTGATCTGGGGTGACCGTCGTGGCTGTGAGCGCAATGAGGGGAAATTGAGGGGGTTACCCAAGATGTTACATAGGTCATGTCGTGGGCACGACATAGGCAGTGTAGTGACCACATGAGTGTTGTGGTGACCACACTGTCGTTGTGGTGACCACGTCAATATCCCGGGTATCCCGATATCACACTTTCAGGCTGGTCACCTGACCACGTTTTTCCGGTTTTTCCGACTGGGCCGAGGTAAACTTAATGGCTGAATAAATCGACAATTAAATAAACATTAAATAATGAGCAAAAATCGTGAAAATCGGGATAAATAAAAATAAATTCATGATAAATCAAAATAAATCAAAATAAATTTCTGGGAATTTTGTATCACCCTGTTCTCTTCATTCACGTGATACCTCCGATGGTCCCGATTTATTAATATAAACCTGAATATCAACGATAACTGAACTTTGCTGTGAAGTGTGGAGCGTGTTGCACGATAATAACAAGTTAGCCGATCGTGAAAGTGTGATTTTGGAAACGCCCTAAAAGTGATGAAAAAAAAATCGAAAAAAATAAATAAAAATACCACAACCATCTCCTGAGTCACGTGATCCCCATACCACTCTCGGAATCCCAATACACCCACTTTTCACCCACCTCCACTTACCGCGATCGACATCCCAAACAGGAAACGCATCTTCGATCCAGGCTGATCGTGGCAGGCTGTAGACCGACACTGTAGCCGTACCGATGAGAGTGGGTGGATCGTGAGACACAGAAAGAAGAAAAAAATGGCAAAAAAAAAAAAAAAAACATGTCCTTCAACGTTGGTGCCTTACAGCATCATGACGCAATAACCTTGCCTTCCTCAAGAATAGGGCAAAAGTCATGTTTTTTGTACTTTTTTATGAAATATATCACGTGACATGACTTCGGGCACTCTCAGATTTGTTCATATACAAAAATTGTCATTGTACAATTGTCCTTCAAGTTGTACAGTGCAACAGTTGGTGCCTTGGTATACAGTCATTATCGTAGCTAAGCGATAACCTTCCTTGGATTGAAGACCATGCAAGGACGGACCAGCAAAGTAGGTCCAGATTTCAAAATATCAAATTTCAAGATGATATATCACATGATATCAGTCACGTGATCTCAGTTATCACACTCTCATCATACCAAAAGCTCTTGTTCAGGCGTTGATGGTGCCTTAATTGTAGTGTATTGTAGACATAACCTTGGCTTGGGTGACTCTAAGAAGACCATATCATACTGTAGAAGGACAAACAAAATGGGCTTTTTTTGGTCACGCGATTTATTTCAGATGGTACGAGTCACGTGACCTCAGAAACCAATGTTGAAATCCAATAATGATGCCTCAGTTATCGTGTTGCCTTAGTCTCTGTCTCACTATGATAAACCATCTTAGCCGAGGTTGGATTGCTATGACTATAAGTTTAACCGTTGACAAGGTCAAGGTCAAGACAGAGCAAGAGCAAGCAACTGTTGTCTTAGTGAGTTGCTGCTTAGTAATATTGCTTTTGTGTCACTTGTGTTTGTGCCACTTGTGTTTGTGTAAGATATCGCTTTTGTGTCTGTTTATGACGTGTCCTCTTGTGTATAACTCTCGGCATCGCCCTGACATGATTGTGCAGGCATATGTGGCTCCATGTCTGGGCATGTCTCACCGTTGGATAGACAGCAAGCGAGCGTTGGGAATGTCTTAGATGGAGAGTAGCAATGTTAGTAATCAGAATATCGGAAAAAATGAGCAGCCAAAAAAAAAAAAAAATTCACACGAAAAAAACCGGAAACACCCAAACAGTAAGGGTGGGGCCTTTGTTTTGGAGTTTGCAAAAAAATGACCACCCGAACACAACCAGAAACAACCAAAAACTAAGGCCCCACCCTTGGTTATGCAAAAAAAAAAAAAAAAAAAAAAAAAAAAAAACACCAAAACCACCACCAACACCTTGATTACGGTACCAGGTAGTTTGGCGTAGAAAACGTGTCCCACACTGTTCTGGAGTGCCTACAGTACGATACAAAAGAAGTACCATAAGACACTGTGTTTATGACCAGTCAAATGTCTAAGAACAAAGGCCATCTGAAACTCAACTAAATGGTACCTTCCAGTCAACTAAATTACTGGTGATTTTGTTGGGGCTGTTTTTTTTTTTTTTTTTYTTTTTTTTTACCGACTATATGACCCCCACCCGATCACTTTCGAATGTCTGACACTCGTTATCGTGGGGAAACCAAGCTTCTACGATAGACGACTGAGACGTGGGGTGTCTTGTCGATATTAACGGGAGCCTTAACAACACTAACAACAGAACAAAGAGCCACTGAACTGAACACAAACAGCTGTTTTTTTCGGTTTTTTCATTTTTTTTCGTTTTTCACACAGTCACGTGAATTGTATCGGTATGGTAACCCCAGCAACACCTCAAATCGTCATTTCTTCTGCTTCCGTCCTGCCACCCCCACTTCACCCCTGCACTGCAACTGAGACATCAGAGTGCCCCACCTAAAGCCACAGTTGCGAGGGGAAGGAGATCGAGATGAATGCGGGGATCGGATGCGGAATTTGAATCGGTGGGGTTGGCATGAGCGATAGCGAATGCAAAAAAAAAAAAAAAAAAAAAATCACAGCTCATTCAGAGGCTTGAGTGATTCTCGTTGTCTTGGAGATATACAGACATCAGCATCTAACATTATGAGTAATCATATAACAGTGTATTGTACTATCTCTCATTCCACTTGACTCTTGGTATTGTACATTCTTTATCTTTAGAACTTTTTCTTATGAGTGTGCCTATACATACTCCATCTACTGTACTTGTTATCTTGAAGCTATAGG
This sequence comes from Yarrowia sp. JCM 30694, assembly GCA_001600515.1. NCBI lineage: Eukaryota > Fungi > Ascomycota > Dipodascomycetes > Dipodascales > Yarrowia > Yarrowia sp. JCM 30694. The sequence goes on along the minus strand of BCKF01000003.1, from coordinate 1,676,026 downwards.
CAGCATTCATTGATAGTGTTGAGTGATCAGAATTGCTCCACTTGCTCAAATAACCCTTGGTACATTCTTCATCTTCAATATGTGTCTGTGAGTGTGCTTGTTGTATTCATGTCTACTTCTTGTCGTTATCTTGTAACTTCATGTCACAGTATGAGTGATCTGTATACCACATCTACTTGTAGTGGTAGTGTGTAGCTGTAAAACACATTCCTCTTTTACCCCTAGTGAATTCCTCATACTTGTCTAATTGCTCCTGTCTCTATCTTCAACACTGCTATTGATACTGTGATATTCTCAACTTGTTCAAATATCACTTAATATATTCTTCATCTTCAGTAATTGAGCTTGTACACTCCTATCTACTTCTCGCCATCTTGTGCTCCATGTTACTGTATTAGTGATCATATAACCGGTACTTGTTCGAATACCTCTCATTCCATCTAGCTAACCCTTAGCTAGTACATTCTTCTACTTCAGCATGTTGTAGCTATACCATGTCATCCATTGATTCTGTATGAGTAATCACATACCTGGTACCAGTTTATTGATGTCGACTTGTTCAAATGTCACTTAACCCTTAGTGCATTCCTCATCTTGAACTACTGTAGTTCTCCTGTTCTCTTATCTTGTAGCTACGAGTATACTGATATCACATCATGTTACGGTATTAATGATCAGTATAATGTGTTTAACTATACTGGTTCGAATATCTCATTCACTGCTCCTCAGTGCATTCTTTTACTTGGAGCTTGTATCCCTATCTCTTGCGTCTATCTGAGAAGTACAACTATTGATACTGTATTAATAAGCAGACCTTACACTGTAAGAGCACTTATTCAAATACCCCATTTCATCATTTCTCATTCTCATTCCCATTCCATCTGTCTAACCCTTAGTACATTCTTATCCGTCTATCTTAAAAGTACGGCTATTGAAAGATAACAAGAGGGGTATTTCTTATTCCCCTGACCTAAACAAGTGTGGGGAACGTCTTATCGCACATATTTGCGGAAGACCAAATCGGTATTTAAATATTTAAATATTATCGGCTTCTCAAACGGTGTTCCGTATTTCCCCCCAAAAGAAAAAAAAATTGGAGCAGGAGAAACGGACAAAAACTGAAATAGGGCAGTATATATGTGTGTTGTTTGATACTCTGATGACGTGGGTATCATTTTCAAAAATTAATGCTGACTAAGCGATTCTTAAAATCAATTTCCTGAACGCTATAGACGTCTGGTGGTTAAGTAAGCTAGATATATGTGCTCGTAATTTCCTTCTCTACAATTTGACACTTTCAAAATTTCAAATACCTCCAAAACTGACAACTTTGGAAATGTCCCTAAGTCTTAACAAACTTCAGTTGGGAGGTTAGTTATTGTTTTGTTGACGTTAACGTCACTCAATAACTGACCAAATACCCACTCAATCGCTTCCATATTACAACCACCGCTTCCTCCACTCTCAATAACCCTCCCACAAAAATCTCATCGCTCCTACATGGCTACAAAAAAAGTTGCCCTAACCCTCCACGCCAAACCAGCTGTACATTTCATATTATTCCACGGACGTCAGTTCAATTTGAAAACTGACAGCGGGTAAAGGAAGTGTCATGTCAATTGACTTGTTGAGAAGACGTTTCGTTGATGACAGCTTTAGTATGACTAATCAAGTCTTAGCTTAGTAATTACAAGTGTTGGAGAGCTGTAAGGTAGTTTATTAGAATCAGACGGTTGCGGAGATTCAGATACCGCTTTCAAAATTCACTTTGGACGAATATCCATCGAGTTGAGTGGACTTGTTTGGACGAGGTAAACGTGCGGCTCGGAAATTCAAAAGTTTATGTGATTTAAGGTTTTGTAATCGAATCTTGAGAGAGATTTTTACGAGAAATGGCTGGATTTATTTTTTAGTAATATATGGCAATGGCTTTTGAACGGTTGTCAGAATCGTCATGTTGAATATCTAACGATTCTATTGTATTTCTGCGACGTTAGAGATTAGTTGAACTTACTCCACTATTCTCCCAACTATGGTATGAATATTACTGGACAGAACAGTGTATAGTGATTATCTTGATGAATAGACATCCTAGAGCTTAACTGAGACTCGTGTTGGGTTCCTGGCGTCAAGGAAATTCATATGACATCTCTTTGTGTATATAAATTATGAGTTTCTATACTACAGCTTACGATAGTAGAAGACATACACAGTATAATTGGAGTAACTTGTTGTTCAGACCTCCTAGAGCTTAGCTGAGAGTTTTAGGAGATTCCTGGCGTTAAGGAGATTAATTTGATATACTATACTACTACCATACTTGGCTATTCACAACTTTACAGTCTGGGAGACGAACTGTATCAATCTGTAAATTCGATTTTTGCATCTCAGATTCAAATCTGGCAGAAGCACTGTGATCCAGTGACTCACAGCTTCAAAATGAACTACCTCTGACCTTTCTAGAGAGTATGTACACATGTGTTGAGTGTTGTCTTAAGCTGTGCTCTATAAGAACCTCATCTTAAATATCATACATGATATTCATATCTGGATCTCAAGTTGCTCTAGTGTGTCTAGTATTGTACCTCAAGATGCATTTACTGAGGGGCTGATTACTCAACTTATCTTGTAGCCTTGGTACAAGTATGATATTCTGGTAGTATCCATTAAAACATGACGACAACTATCTCTGTCTAGATTGAGAGATACGCTTAGTAGCTAATAGTATTGCCACTTGACTACATATATCATTGGTTAGGAAGACTCCAGTTGGTAACTCTCAACTTGTAAAGTGATACATGTCCAAGCATCATCTTCAGCTCTTAGTGTTGTTCTCTGTAAGTAGAATGTCCTATCAATAACAGCAGAGCTCTTTACAGTAATTAGAAGTATATCCAAGGAGTTGTAAAGCATGATCATATGTAGACAGCTCGACTTTGGGATAATAATTGTGTCTGGAGTATTGCAGTCATCTTTGTATGCTCACCATAAAGGTCTGTCTACAGCCCTAAGCTAGCAGAGTGAGGCTGTACCGGTAGTGTAGAAACACTTTGGAATACATCTGGTGCTGTACCTCCAGAATATTTTGGGTACAAATGTAACATTATTTACAGCTATCGTCTATATCAGCTCTAAGCTCCTAAACCTCCTAACATACCTATCCACACAGTTTCTTCAGTGTCATATTAAGGAACAACCCAACAGGTTGAATATAAACAAATTCAAAAATATGGATCTGCTCTTCTTTCCTCCATCAGTGATGTCTATAAGGAGCATCCATATCGTCTCCTTATGACAAGTACAGAAGGAAAAGTACTCACCTTCTAGTAGGCTCATTTTACTTGATCGCACTAACAAACGGTTCTCCACTTAGAAACACACTTGTGACCCATTTCTCGATTCATCTCAGTTGAGTATATCGACATTTACGCATTCAAAAGCAGTAGAGGCCTGACAGTAACTGTTTGTTCCTTTCAACACTGCTCTTTGAAATTGTACTTCTCCTAATTATGTATAACCACATACACTCAGTTTTTTTCTAGCGAGATTTCTTTTGAATTTTTCATTGTATACATCAAATGATCACGTGAAAACCTCAAACCACGTGATATCCGTTCTTGAGCATTGCTAAATTGCTCTCCTTACGGCTGACTAACCAATTCCATGTCTCACTACCCACCCCATATGAAACCGCTAACCGAGACATTTCCAAGATCTGTCTCATTGCTGAAACGGCGAGATTATCTTGGTTGCTGTTTGTATTGCACTCAAAAATGTAAAATCTGAACATCTGAAAAATCCTGAAAAACCAAAAACGTCCTAGACCCCGCAAAAAAATTCAGAAAAATACAAGCACTCCTCGATCCTATTCATCTCACCCAATTCTTGCCTCCGTATTTTTTTCTTAATTTTTCCTTTTTATAAATTGAAAAATCAGAAAATCAGAAAAATCAAAACCGCCCTACAACACGCAAAAAAAATCAGAAAAACACGTGCACTCTTCAATCCCCTTCATCTCACCCGTCTCTTCCTTCCCCATTTTTTTCTTAATTTTTCCTATTTTTCTTCCACTTTCATCTCACTTTATACATCCTATATCATCCCTATATACCTCCCCTAACACAACACCCCTAGCACATCAATTCTTCTTTGAAACGAGCTTAAAAACCACCCTGACCTCCCTCCAGCCCCCCTGACCCTCCTTCCAACCCCTCACTACTCCACCCCTGTTTTCCACAAACTGCACCTGCCTTTTGACCCTGTATCTCCCTGTAACACAAGTGCAACATTGCCAAACGTCAATTGCAGGGTATTTGAACTCAAATTCTTGTTGCACACACTCCTGAGCACAAAACCTCTGGTATCTCCTTCATATCGTTCTATTCCGTTACTGTCTCAACTCTGTATCATCCAACTAAACCCTAACTATCTGTCAACGTCCCAACTAAACCCAACTAAAGCCCCCTTCATACCTCCCAACCATACCTCGGTCTAACTTTAGCCTAGGTTTGTGTCTCAACCTTGTTGTTAACAGGGGTAGATGATCCGATAAAGCGGCGTAAAACATGGAGTTTTGGGTGGATCCTGGTGAAATTGAAACTACAGCATCCTCCACTACCCTACAATCACGTGACGAAATCCCACCCCATTCCACCCCACATTCACAAACACGGCCTTATTTCCGCCCTCGTTACACGTTGCTCTGAAAGCCTATTCAACGGTCAAGGTGCAGCTTGCTACTTTTGGCAGACTGCAGACCCGCCTGCATATATACGAAGATGGTTGCTGCGAAAGGTAAGCTGAAAATCAATTTGTTATGTGGTTATGGTACAATTAATACTTGAAGATGATGTAGAGGGCGTGGATGATGCCGGGGACGTATCCGAGACAACAGAGCAGGACGTTGATGAGGAGATCGGCGGTGCATCCTCGCTCCATGAAGACTCCAACGGGGGGGAGGAAGATAGCTGGGTTAGCGCGCGAGCGAAGCGAGCGCGACGACACGTAGTGTCGCTGCTGTCGTGTTACACGACCATTGTGGTCACCACATTGCCCATGTCGTGGGCATCACATCCTCAATGTGGTCACCACAAGACCGATGTCGTGGGTTACACAGGCCATGTCGTGGGGACGACACGACCTCTGTGGTGACCACACAAGCCATGTCGTGACCACATCCACCGTGTAGTGACCACAATGGCAATGTCGTGGGCATCACACTCTCAATGTCGTGCCCATCACATCCTCAATGTGGTCACCACACAGCCAATGTCGTGCCCACCACATACCGGATGTGGTGACCACACTGTCAATGTCGTGGGTCGCCACTGACGTCTGTGCAATTCATGCCAGGCCATTCGCTTCGCTCATGGCCTATCGTACTCACCAACGATGATCTTAAGAATGTCGGAAGAAGTAAAAGCCATTGTGTTGTGTTGTGTGTGTTTGTGTGATGCTAAATCTACCTGGGACTACACGTCTATATATACAGACGATATGGCTGAGGTACTAAGGTGGTATGCACTCACCGCCTTGTTTGGGAAGCCTAAAAAAAGCCTAAAGGCTGAGAGCCCCTAATGGGCAGATTGAGGTTGCGGCGAAGGATTTTTCGGCGATAAGCGTTGCTCCGCGGATATACGATTACATAGAGGGTGTGGTGACCACAGGGGGAGTGTCGTGGGCATCACACCACCTCTGTGGTGACCACATTGACTGTGTCACATACAGTAGTACAGTTGCTTGCGTGCGGCGTTTAGCAAGTAGCAAGCCAGTGCAGGTACGAACCGAAGCGGTAGATAACCACAAGGTCTGGATGGCACGACATGGTCAATGTGATGCCCACGACACAGCCAATGTAATGCCCACGACATTGCCTATGTCGTCCCCACACAGCCAATGTCGTTGGACTGTGCTGGCATTACTTCCGGCTATTTTAGGAGTCAGCCCTGCGAACCTTGTTTGGGAGGGCTGACTGACGTCGGTCATGTTGTGGGCACGACTCGCTCAATGTGGTGCCCATCACTCCGCTTGTGTCACCCCCTCGACCTGTCACATGCGCCTCGCGCTGCGTTATTATCCCAGCATAGGTTTGGCTCAACCTTGGAATGCCCTTAGAAATGAGTATAACTGAAATGGATATAAGAAAATTGAGTATATAAAATCTCGCATTTCAGGGGATTCCGGAGATGCCTTAACTCGAGGTAGAGAAGTCCTAGAGAGCTGATTTTGGGCTTAAAATGACCGCACGGATCTCAGCTATCTTGTAGTGCTTTTGGAATTCAAAAATAACAAATATTCCGTCTTCTGGTGGTCCTTCCCTGAAAATCTCGCAATTAACTCGGATCAGCAACAGAGCTGGATATACGGCGGAAAATAGACAAAAGGAGATGCGATGCAGGAGGAAGTCACGTGAGGGAAAGAATAAAAAAATAATAAAAATATTTAAAAAAAACCGACTAAAAACGGGGCCCAAAACATGACTAACGACGTGTTAAGCTGACTAACGACGTGTTAAAAGCTGACTAAACACGTGTCTAAAAACGTGCCAAAAACGTGTCGCACTAATAATCTGGTTGCTCTCAAACCGGCGACCTGCATTACGCTTCCAGAAGGTAGCGTTGGGCTGGGCGTGCATTATCCGTTTTGTAATGTGTCATGTGATCAGAGGGAAACTGGGGGATTTTATTTTATTTTATTTTTAATTAATTAATTTTTAATTAATTTTTAATGATTTTAATTGATTTTTAATTATTTGCCGGAATTAAACGGAATAAACGGCGTGTTTTTTGCTCACTTTTAAAGCCATAAATTCCAACGTAAATACAGCAAAAATAAACTCAATACCGTGACCCGACAAACGTGACCGGATCTTGAATCTTGTTATTTATAGACTGTGGGGTGATGCCGGGGCGATATGAGCGATATACTGTAAGCAAAGATGATACAATGATAACATAAGCAGGCTGTGCGTGTGTGTGATTATGTAATCAAATCTTTGTGTAGTCAGCACTGCCTGTTCTATTTCTGTGTGTCCTTGTTCAGTGCTTCAGTTCCTGCGCATCCAACGGTGTGGCGAATATAGTGGCGAAGAACTAAAGTTTAAAATATGGATCGATGATTTTCAATCGTCTGTATCTCGATTAATAGTGGGTGTTTCTGTTAGCCGTTAATTGCATTAGAACCGCAAGATTCTCAGCTTCAAAATGAGTCCCTAAAAGTATATGCTGCTCACTATATAGTGCCCCAACAATGTGGTATTCGGAGCATCAGCCCCATTTTAATTTCCTTTGAAACGTGTTTGATTCTACTGGTACTAAGAACAGCCTTATCAAAAACTTGTTTTACTGTACATTCTGGGGAAGATATTTTTGGATATAGAGGGCTGATACAATAGGGCTGTGTTTGGAGTGAATTTTGGACAAGAGTGTTTAAAGTGAATTTCAAAGTCGTGGAATTTTCGTGGAACCTATGACCGTATGCATAACTGAGCTGCATACCGGGCTTTAGCGGGTTTCTGTAGGGACGTACATTATCTCCGACGTCGGAGGTTGAGCTCGGAGATGAATTTGGGGCACGTCGGAGATGAAACGCGTTCCCGAAGAGGAATGTGAGTTGCCTTATGGGGCCAACGAGATTCGACTGCTCAACCAATATGTTTCCAGGGGAACGCTAGACAAAGAAGACTCAGCCCCATAATATTTATGGGGCTGTGTTATTTTAGCAGCATCATGGCAGCCTTCTGTAAACACCTTGCCCTGCATTCCTTGGTTCATTAGTGTAGCTCATGGTTTAGTTATCCCTGGGGTTGTAAAGCTGTACAAACCAGCTAATAGAGACACCCTATAAGATTCCTTGAAGCTTCAGTCTAACCTGCCCTACATTCTACCTGAAGCTCACGTTTAGCTACCCCTTGGACTAAGTAAATCTGTACAAACCAGATGATCTAGTCTAGTGTCATTCCAAAGAGCCTTGAAGTTTCAATTATAGAAGGCATTCCATCTCACTACTGCAGAGAACAGACTCACAGGTGCCCTTAAACTATTCCTTTATAAACCACCAGGATAAACATTCAAACATTCTGTAAGGGTTTGTCTTGAGTCCAATGGTGTGTATCCATAAGGATAATCTCTATATGGAACCCTAGGTACGTACCAGTGTCAAGAAATTGTTCTACTATATGAACCGTATCTTGACCTTGGAAGAGCACCCTTTGGCTTATGTAAATCTCTACAAGAAGCTGTCACTCAACTGTTAACAGATTCAGTGAATCAATTGATGTATTTCAACCATCCAAGCAGCCAGTTGCATACCATACACGGCTACTGTACTCACTCTAATGCCAAGCTCCACCCTGGACTGAAGATTTAACCACAGGCACTAAAAGCTGGAGAACAAGGGACCTTCATACACGGCACCAGGGGATCCACTTATTTGCTCGTTTCTGGAAATAGAAGCTGAGATAAGAGATGGACAAAGGGAACTTTTACGATGTCTCTCAAACTCGGTACACAGCTGAGCAGGGTTGTCGTATCAAGGGTCCCACCTTCACTATATCCAAGAGCCTTCAGATACTCAAGGCTCTCAAAAAAGTCGGTTACAGTGATCTGTAGCTACAGAACCTTCACTCTATCTACGAAGAGCTGATACAGTGACATTAAAACTAACACCTATACAACTATTTTTGCAAAAGTGCAATAGCCCTTCTCTACACTTACAGTAAGCTCTATCCAGGTGCGCCTGCCAGCTTACTGTTACAGCATCGTACTCAGTCAATGCCTTGTCCCCGTAAAGTGTACTGTTCCAGGACCTACAAAACAAGGCTGCTCAATCGCCATTCTATCTCTGGTCAGCTCTACTGTAGATGACTGATACTACTTGTAGCGAGCATACTCCTGAGGTGGAAGAGGCTGTTGAAGGTGATTGAGCAGTTGAGAAAGTATGTACTAAAGAGAGTGTAATGAACTTCAGCTACTGTACAGCCACTAGTTCTGATATTGCTTCAACTTCAACTACTGCCAAGTCTGATCACTCACACTCACTTTCATGGCTTAGACTATGATGGTGAACATCAGCATGGAGCTTCACGAAGTTCCATATAACTCGGCCAATATAGCCCGTAGAAAGGTAGCAAGTGGTTCATTTTAAATCCCCTCCTCAGGAGATTTCAATGCCGCTTTGAGAATTAAAATTGGAGGTGTTTTGGCAGTGTTCGAAATTCAGCCTCGGAGACGACTAGTCGAACACCCCCTCAGTTACATGCCAAGTGTTGGTTGCTCTCATACACCTAAGAGACTGCTCCAAGAGCTGTACTGGGTGTTATATAAACCGCGGAGGGTGCCCACCTTTGGTACCGACCACTTGGATATCTGTGAGTCATTACAGTACGATATGTACCGGTACGGTGACTCTTGAGGTATCTATCTCGACCTTGGGGATCCTACACCGACACTCTTGTCCTACAAAAAATCAAACAATTCTATTACATCCCCTTCATTATCCTTCTCCATCACCATTACCAGCATTTCTTAGACTATATATCATAAAGTGCAACCTTTCGAGCTTTGACTTACAAAACGAGAATTGAACAGTAAGGCTATGTGTGCTGTAGTGTGTATTCAAAGCTTCAGACACTCTCGAGGCTATCACTAAGGTCAGTTACAGTGATATGTAGCTACAGAGCCAACCTTACTTTATGGTCTTTATAATCACAACTGGTGGAGAAGTAACATGTGCTGTAGGTACTCAAATATATCTTCTCAGCATGGCCACTTTAACGTACTAGATTCTCGCTGAGATCCAGGGTCTCTATAAGCACTAGCTATGTCTAATTAGCTCCTTTAGCAATTGACTTGCCTTTGATTCCATACAAGTAGAACATCAGCCTGGTACGTCATGACAGTAAGAAACAATACGGTACCAGGTAGTCATCTTAACATGCATGAATGAGATATGTTCACCAATGTTTCTCCTACAATACTGTAACCTACATGTAGCTACTCTGGTCGCTCAAACATTCTACCAATCTATTACACCCCCTTCATTATCCTTGTACACCTGAGTGTACACCAGTTTTTCTAGACTAATTCATAAGGTGCAACCTTTCGAGCTGCGCTCTCAATGTCGCACTGTATAATTAGCGCAATCTCTCGAGCTTCGCTCTCGATCTCGCGCCTAATTGAGTCCCTCATCCAACCTCACCGCCGGGTTATTCTCGACAAAATCCAGACTCACCTTATGACCCAACAGTTCCCGAATATTCGACACTCCATATTTAATCATCGTAGGTCTCTCCAGCGACAGACCCCATCCGTGCACTCTCAGATCCTTGGGCAGACCCATCGCCTCGAGCATCTCCGGTCGGAACATGCCCGAGTTTCCAATCTCGACCCACTTGCCGAGTCCCTCGTGCCAAGAAAAGATCTCGAGAGAGGGCTCGGTGTAGGGGTTGTAGGCGGGCTTGAACCGCAGCTGCTTGACGCCCATCTGAGAAAAGAACATTTGCATGAATCCAATGAGATCTCCCAGGGTCAGGTTGTAGTCAGCAACAACACCTTCGACCTGGTGGAATTCAGCCAGATGAGTGGCGTCCACGGCTTCGTTTCGGAACACTCGATCAATAGAAAAGAGTTTAGAAGGCTTGGGGTCCTTGGCAAGCTGATGGAGCATTTTGGCAGAAACGGCAGTGGTGTGGGTTCGAAGCACCAACTTTTGAGCCTCCTCGGGCTTCCACTCGTACCGGTATCCAATGGATCCATAGGCGCCGTCTTCATGGACCTTTTTGACGTTGTCCCAGTACTGCATGTCTTCAGGCAGTCCAGCCTCTTTGGGGTCCTTGACGTAGAAGGTGTCCTGCAAGTCACGTGCAGGGTGTTTCTGGGGCACAAACAGCGTGTCAAAGTTCCAGAAACCCGAGTCCACGTACTGGTTGGTGGGCATTTCAGAAAAGCCGAGCGAAAAAAAGATCTGTCGGAACTCCTCCCGCACCTTGTTCAAGGGGTGGAAGGCTCCAGACTGGGGTTGAACACCCTCGGCAGAAAAGTTGTACGGCTTGAAAGAGGCGTCCTTCCATGCGCCGCTCTGGATCATGTCGGTGGTGACATCGGTGGCGTACTCCTTGACAGTCAGAGCGAACTCAGGGCCTTTCTGGACCTCAAACCACACCTGCTTGACCTTGACAATCAGCTTTCGTTTCTTGAGATCAGCAAGCTCCTTGGCGTCGGAAAGAGTGCCAGACGACTCAATGGTCTTCAAGTCCTCGGCAGTCTGGTCAGAAACTCCATCACTACCCTTGATCAACTTGGAACCCTCCTTCTTGACCCAGCCGTTCTTGAAAGCTCGCTGCTGACCAATTTTTCCAGAAGCTCCAAGCTTAGAGGCCACGTCAGCAAGCTCCAGACCCTCCAGACCCTTGCAAACCTCCTCGTAGAGCCGGAACTCGTGAGATCCAAGCGCCACAATCTCCTTACCCTCCTCAGTCAGCTCCCATCGGTCCTCCTCGACAGCCTTGTACGAGACCATTTCTCGTCCAGCAAGCGACTGGAGGGTGCCCTGGAGCTGGGCGGTGGTGTAGGTGGGGAAGGCGGCCCGCGAGTCGGCAATGGGGCCTTCGGAAAGCGTTTTCAGCACGGCGGAAGTGAGATCGGACATGTTGTGGTGAGAGTAGGAGGTGCGTTTGGAAGAAAAGGAGTGAAAATTACCCGGCACAGAAGAGCGCGGGGGTTCGATTTTCGCGACAGCGAAAATCGAAAGCTGTCTAAATGAGGTGGCATTTTTACTGGAGGGTATTAATGATCGTATTATTGAGGTCACGTGATTATATTGTTTTATCGGGGTATATTTTGTCGGTTTGAAGAGTGCCGTTCAACCTCTATGAGTCAACGTCAAAATACGTCATGCATAAACGCACTAGTGAGTCAACAGTGAGAATGTTGAAATGGGTGTGGAAGGAGGAGTTTGGGAGGGATTGAGGTGGGAGTTTAAATGGGGGTTAGGGAGGGTATAATGGAGTATCTGGGAAAAAATCAGAGTGTTTTGATGACTAATCACAGACTTGGAGGAGGGATCTGAATGGGAAAAAGAGGCAGAAGAGGAAGGTGCAGTGTGGTGGATTGAGGAAGTGTAGGAGTGTGTGGAAAGTTGTTTTAGGGTGTTTTGGAGGTGATTTTGAGGGAGTTGTGAGGGGTGGAAGAGGGTATGTTTGGGGTGTAAGGGTAGTTTGGGGAGTTGGGGGTATTTTGCTTAGATATTGATACTGAAGGGTGTTGGGATCTCGTGATATTGGATGTGAAAATATCTCAAAGATCTGAGCAATATAGGATGGTCTGGAGACATGGTTGTGGGATATGTAGAACATAATGATACGATGCTTGAGAGGTGGTGATGATGTAAATTGAGATTTAGAAGATAATATGAGATAGTTTGAGCTCTTTGAATGCTAAAAATCAAGTCTGGACTTCTACAGTTAGTTCACATTTGATTGTAGGGTGACTTCTCTGAACAATAGAGTATCCGTCATACAACAGCACCTCAGAGATCCACAATGACGTATATTTTTGATCCCAGCTTTTATATTGTGTCTAACATTGTCATTGTACTGAAATATTAACCTCACTTACCTCTAAAACGTGTCAAAGATATTTCCGAAGGTGGACCATAAAGTAGACATTACGATAGATGAACGTATTATACAAAAACAGATACAGAATCCAACAAAAGAGAACTATTTTAGGGTAAACAAACAATTTCAATCATTATGGGACAACTCCTAGACCTGTTAATTACTCCAAAACTCCTCCACACCTCTTCCCTTTCATACTCTACACCAAACACATCACTCAAATAGCACTCTCGCACCCCCAGGACACAAATAAAACACTTCACGTCACTCTCCGTCACACCTAAAACCCCCCACCTCCCTTCATCTAACCCCACCTACCCCCAAAACCCACTTACAGACGTTTTAAAAAAATCCAAATTTTTCAAAACTTCAAACGTCAACAACAACATAACCACTAATCCCACAGGGAAACCACCTATTCTACACGATTCTCCTGATCAAATAGTACCTCATACACCTCCATAACACTTAATTACTACCCCCAATCGCCCACAAATCGCCTTCAAAAAATCGGGTCACGTGACTTATCTGTCCCCTCTACTTCCACCGGACCCCTCCAACCTCTATCGCCAGCCATCATAGTATAGTGGTTAGTACACCTCGTTGTGGCCGTGGAAACCTCAGTTCGATTCTGGGTGATGGCATTCTTTTTTGCTCTGCTTGACCTGTATCAAGAGTGCTCTTGAAGTCGATGTATTTTTTCCCTCGTTATGCATGCATATTTTTTTGACTTTCTCGGGAAGCTTAAAGTGAAATATTTAGAGTTTAAAGAGAAGACATTTGGGAACCTGTGTATGGGGTGTTAGAATGGGCTAAGAGTGGTTTTTGTTTGGTAATGTGGACTATTGTCACGTGATTAGTAGATTTCCAATATGTCATCCACGTGACATCACTTTTGAGCTCGATACAAACGTTCTAGTATTGTTGTGCTTTTGTATGTCATCTCCTAATCTTAACAACTTAGTCTGCTTTCTCCCAACCAGTATACTCAATGAAGTCAAGTAACAGAGCTCAGAAACATCCACATATCTCGCTCCACAACTACTCAATTGAAAAACCAAGACCACCACGAGACTCCACTGCTCACCCCGGACACACTCATACCCATAAACCCTCAATTTTCCAAATCCCAACTTTTTCTCTTGAAACTCGATCCAGATAAACTTCATGCATCACCCGCCTCCACATCTACACCACTTCATCACCTCAAACACCATGTTCCGAACCCTTGTACGAATGAACCGCCAAGTGCGGCCTAAAGGCACGTCGACACGTCAATCTGCCGGAATTACCGACTCTCTAGGCCACTCCAAGACCCCCAAAGTGCCTCTTTCCGAAACGACTTTACCCGGCGGAAAACTGCCTGCCAGTTTGCAAGGAAAGACTCCTGAACAGCGTCAGAAGGCGAATCGGTTTATGGGAATCACGCTGATTCTGGTTGCGGGTATTTTGATTGTTGCGGGTTATAAATCGCAGAAACGGATTGGAACAAAGGAGCCTCATGAGAGTATAGAGACTGCTGTGCTTCAGAGAGTGTTGGAGGCTAATAGACAGGAGAGAGAGAGGGCTCAAGACGAGCGTAGCGAGTCTTTCAAGCGATCTGAAGACAGCTGATCGGTTGTCTTTATGAGACAGACACTATAGATGAATGATATGATGATATGATATGATGATATGATGATATGGAGGTAGTCAGTAGTGTTTATGAGTGTCTCTCATGCTCAATTAAGTACATACGGCTTTGCCTTGTTAATTGCCTATTGAAATTCTGGACTTGAAAGAGGTATAGAATCTAGAGATATTGTAAGCTAGACTACAGTATGCTTACAGATACCTATTCTTAGAAGTGCTAGAAATGAATATCTCAAAATCCAGCTTCATTATGACGTCCAATGAGCTGTATTATACTGGTATTTCAACTTCAGCTTACTCTTAGCTTTCAGATGCTTAACAATAATAGTCATACAGTTGGGATGGTACTTGACAATTACTTGGAAAAACAGATTTCTCAAAATACATACAATATCTCACCTGAATCACACTCAGCAACTCCCAAACTCTTCACAAACAACAATCACCACCTTCCCAAGCACCCCACCACTCAAAATTACCCCTCACTCTAGCATATAATAAACCCAGCCCATTTCCAGCCCAACACTAAACCCCCCTAAAACCAGACCAAAAACTAGTGCAACGGTTTCAATAAAATAGCCCTTGACTAATTCCACCCCACTATAGCTATTCCATTTCTTTGGGGGCAAAAAAAAATCACCGCTTCACGTTCAAAAAAAGAAGCCCGACGTGGGGCTTGAACCCACAGCCTTGAGATGGCACTTTCGAGATAAGAGTCTCACGCTCTACCGATTGAGCTAGCCAGGCTTTTTTTGATTTTTGAAAAATGTGCCCACTGCCATCCAAACGGCGCTGACTCAGCCGCCGATTTTTCAAACTGCTCTAGGGGAGTGGCTGAAGTTGTCAAAAATACAATCCCACCCTTCTGAATCGTTTGCAATCGGTTTTGAGGGGAAACAAAAAATACTCCCAATTCTATGGAGAAAAAAAGAATGGCGACATCCGCAGGATTCGAACCTACGCGGGGAAACCCCAAGAGATTTCTAATCTCTCGCCTTAACCGCTCGGCCAGGATGCCAGAATTTAAAAAAACGCTGATTTTGGCCGCCGCGACCGAAGGAAAAAGTCACGTGACCGGAATTTTGAAATGCCCGCCACGGCCTCAGTTTTGGTCCTGGAGAGATGGTTGAAATTGGAGTAGAGAGAGAATGAGCCGGAGAATCGTGTGGTAGTGTCTGTTTGTCGAAATCATTGAAGTAGGCTGAAATAATGAGGTTTGAAGTTTTGACATTTTTGGGAAATTTTCAGAGTCCGGAAAAGGGGTGTAGAGAAGCTATTATTGGTAATTAAAGGTTATATTATTGAAATAAGAGACCAAAAATACAGTATGAAGCATCCATTGAGTTCAGGATTCGTATAAAATGGTCAAGTGCTGTCTAGAGACAAGAACCAACCCCAACAACAAGATACACCAATTGACAATTCTACAAAAAAACTACAGGGGGTTAAAATACAACGTCTTTTTACTCAGATTCTGAACTCCCCGGTTCACTACAGTCCACATATAAGAGTTAGGTTAGTATTAAAGAGTTAGACACGTTGTTCTGCAGACAAACCTGCTAGTGCAGAGGCTCCATGGAGATCTCGACGTACTGGGCATTGTTACAAGCCTGAGCGGCTCCCTCAGCTCCAGTAGGTCTCAGATCCCACATTCCATTGGCAGTCTGGCAAGCAATGAAGCCCTGGTTCTGGTAAGTCAGCCGGTTGTTTCGGTACTGGAAGCCGGTGAGACCCTGTCGGACGTTGTTTCGGTCGGTGAATCGCATCGTGGCCTGGTTTCCGAGCTGAACAAACTGACCCTGGTTGTTGACGAGCTGACCTCGGTACGAAATCTGGCCGTTCCAAGGCTGGTAGTTCTGGTTGACTCGGTTATCGATCAGCATGAGCCTTCCATCGTTCTGGTAGACATTCGAGTCGGTGAATCGATTACCAACAACTCTCATTCGCGAGTCCTGGTACCGAGAGTACCCTTGGTTGAGGTTACCGTTGACATTCACGGCAATGGGGTTGGCACAAGGAGCAGAGTCGACGTAGACCTGGTGGAGATGGTCCTGAGCGTTCTGATCATAGTGCAGATCATAAGCGTTTCCATAAGAGTCGACAGGACAGGCCAAAAACTGGTTCTGGTTGGAGTACCGGAGGTCAGTTGTTCGGTAGTTGTTGCCTCGCTGCAGGTTCAGGTTTCGGTTGGCTCGAGTCGAAGGAACAAGACGGTTCTTGTCCACAGACACAAAGTGGTGGCCATGGTGAGATCCGTCAATGTTGACGTCTCCGTTGACATCGATAAACACGTTGACCTGGTGAAGAGGGGCTCCATTGACGTTTCCAGTACCGAGATACATGTTTCGGCCGTCGGTAGTCAAGTCGTACCGCTGGTTGTCTCGGTGACCAGACAGCTGATAAGTGTAGTCCGACTGCGGCCACACGTAGTTGTTGAGCGACGAGTGGGTCAGTCGCTGGTGCTGAGGGGCAGCAAAGGAGAGAGAGGCAAAGAGAAGAGAGAGTTTCATGGTTGTGTGGGGAGGAAGAGGAGGGTGGGTGGGGGTTTATATATGTTTGAGAGGTGAGAAATGAGGTGAATCAAGGCGTTTGAAGAGATGTACAGCTCTCAGAGAGGTTAGTGTAGCTAAGAATGCTTGCCTTTGTCTCATACTGTTTGAATATTGTGGGGTATATGGAGGTCTATAAGGGAAGGTGTAGGTTATCGTTAAATCTGGGGTGCATGAAAAGCTGTATGAACATGAGCTTGGGAGAATAATAGTTTTTACTAAATTAATTGTAGATGTTCTGAAGAGGTTGGAAATGTAACTGTTCAAGTCATTCTCACATCAATTGATCAATTGAGCTGATGGAGGATGTATGCTTCTCTCTAAGATATAAGACTGTAAGTATAGGAAGAGAAAGGAAGACGCCTGAGAAACTGGACTACTGAAAACAGAAGGTGAATTTATCCAAGGTGACGAACACTTTATTGTATAGACTGTCGTATAGATGATATACAATAGATAGAGATGGTGTTAGGTTCATTGTCTGTCTGGTATACAATACAAAACATAGAGACAGACACTTCACTCTATCTTGACCAAACTGACAGACACACAATTGAGTCTTACAATGACTAAAGTACTGAATACTCAATTGACCTATGTTTGATACTCTGAAGTTCTGTTGTACCGTTCTATCTAGTATCACACTGGCTACCATGATCTCTAACAAGGACTATATTCAAAGAGGGGTAGCAAGTATGAATGTTTTTCAGACTCCAGTATTTCGTCAATTGAGTTCAATTGAGTGATTGAGTACTGTACAGTATGTAGCAACTCTTGAGTATACGCTATCTTGCATGAGAGACGTTGGCGATACGGTTAAGGCAGGAGATGAAATTCTAAACCGGGCAAAAGAGGAAGGCCTTAAAAACCGTTGGCTGTAACGGAGCAATTCTACACCCAGAACAAGACACCCTAGAATGATACCATTGATCTGGAGCTGAAAAATCAACACAATTCAGACATCATATCATGTAGCATACTGTACCGTAAGCTGTATACACATACATACAACTTTAGGGGGTTGTTGATGTCTTCAATTGACTCATACGCATCTGGAAAGACCACTCTCTTTCGGTATCCTCTACAGCTGTCGAACATGGAGTTGTACATGGAAGGTCAGAGAAAGATGGTGATCATGAATTCTGAAGGCAGCACCTGTTCAATTGATTAGCAAGAGCTAATCTGAGGAGGGTGCTTCAGATGATACAATGCTACAAGCGTCAAAAAAAAAAAAAAAAAAAAAAAAAAAACCCTTGAGCTGTCTATGGTATCCCTGTAGACTCTGTAGCAAGAGTATTCAGTAACATAGTAGGAAAGTTGTATATACTATTTGTAGTAATATACTGGGTCAAGTAGGATAGCTGTATACTATTTGTAGAAAATACATAGCCATACAAGCATGACTACTTGGTGTTATCCTATGATACATCCCATACTCTAGAGGGGTAAGAGGAACAGTGGTCTTAGTTATTATGTGTATGAGAATCACTGTCTGAGTGATCTACAGTGCTGTACCTGTATGATACAATTCATGTCATACCTAGTCTATGAATGTTGCTACCAACTTGTACCATTAGATCAGTGTTCTTATATTCCAAAGGCGGTAACACCACAAGGAGAGTCCGTAGTAAGGTGAAACAAAGTGCATTATACCTCTACAGGCGTGCTACAACGTGTGGAACTGAAATAAAGACGAAAAATATTTTGTCGTTTTTTCTCAAAAAACATCCACTTTTAGCCTCGTGGGGGGGACCACCTGCGATTTTGTCAAAAATAGCCAAAAATCAACATTTCACGAAACTTTAGACTCTTGAAACTGGGGTAAAAATCTCATGATTCGGGTTTTTTAAAACGTTGCCTGGATCAAAACTACCATTTGATTCTATATCCATCTTCACCTTTGCAACTACCCCTTCGCGATGTGCTGTTTTGCACTAATCCTTGTTTTTCCTGACACTGAAAAAAAACTAAAAAAAAAAATTGAAAAAAAAAAAAAAGTTTCTCTGATTTGCAATATTAATAGCTGGGGTTGTTCTTTGACATCAAAATATACTGTAGGTCGATTTCCAGGTTCTTGAGGCACGCCTTTGACCTTTTCGTACACTGGTTGTATGGCAGGGATTTGCTTGATATTACAAACTTGAGTATCACCACAAGGAGAGACCGTAGCGAGGTGGGACAAAGTGCATTGTACTTCTAGAGATATGCTACAATGTGTGAAGTTGAAATATGGACAAAAAAAAAAAGAAAGTCAGATTTTTGGCCTGGTCTTACAATACAGTCAAATTATAGCATTAAACACAAGACTCTATATATATTTAGTAAAGCTCACTCAGAGAAATATCCCGTTCTTCCTTCACCATTCTTTCAAGGCTCTCTTCCTTCACTCTTGCTTCAAGACATTCTTCTTTCACTCCTTCAACATTCTCTTCCTTCACATTTGTCTCAACAACCTGTCCTAACCTATTAACAAACCCATGCTCCGTATATCCGAAAATCGCCGTCATATCCACCGGTTTCTCTCTTTTCTTTTTCTCTCTCTTAGACTCACCATTTCTCTCCTTCATTTTTTTTCTCTGGCTCACTCTCTTTTTTCTTCTCTGGGTTCTTTGGTTCAAATTCTTTTCAGCAGTATCACGGATCAATTGTGTGATTCCCGGCTTGAGATCTTCCAAAGTCATAATCTGAAGAGTCTGTAACAACTCTGTTTGAGTTACTTGATTGACCATTTTTTCTTCATTATCCAAATATCTAGCCCAGTCAAGATATATAGAGATACTGGAGACTGCGGGAAGATGAAGAAATTGGTATACTTCTTCATAATTCGGAACAACGGCTTTGAACTTTTTCACCAGCTGTGAAACTAAAGCAGGAACAGTAGTAGGATATAAGTCTGACAAATCTGACATTTTTCGAAACAATTGAACGAGAAGAGTTCTGAAATGAACACAAACAGGTTCCTGGGCATTCCAGTGTCCTTGAGCCATGAGATCAAGCCTTTTGAGAGCTTGTCGTTTGATATCTTCCATTGAAAAAGACCGATTTGAAACAAGTAGGTTTTTTTTCAGTTGTTTTTCGAGTTTTGCCTTGGCTGTTTTCTCAGGCAGTTGTTGAACTGAGAGGAAAGCTTTTGTAATGAAGTATCTGCTGTCCATTGTGTTTATGATAGGTGTTGTTATGATCAGAAATAAGAATATATCAAGAGACGAGTAACATGTGACCTTGTAGTATCTTTGAAGAGCCCATTGAAGACGTTGCTATAACTAGAACAACTAATAACTGTATATTCACCTTTGTAACGCCCGTAAAAGGTCAAATTTAACGTCATCCCGATTTTTTTATTTTTCTCATTTACTTAAAACATTACTTAATCCACCCCAACTACAACATCTAGACCATCTCCTCAAACCCCCATTACAACCCCTCCTCCTCTTAACCAACTACATACCCCTATTCCACCACCCCATACCACCCCAAATCCACCATCCCCCACTCTCCCACATACAAATATCTCCCACAACACTCTTCCCCTTTACCCTCCTTCATCCCTCTCTTAACAAACTAACTCTCTCCCTCATCCTCCCTCCTCCCAACAGCCTTAAAGCCACCTCCTAAACTTAAGTCAAAGTGCACCCAGCCTCAACCAGAACACCCCTCAAAAAGCACCTTTCACCCATCCCCCAGCCACGAGACCCAGACCAAACGAATCCCCTTCTCGAATTGACCCCAATTCCATTTTCCAAAATTCCAAAAACCCAACTTCTGACCTTCCTCCCACCTACCCTAACCCTTCCAGTACCTCCCACCCCACTTACCACCACACTGTCTTTTACCTCCCCCAACATGACCGACTCTACTCACTTTATCCGCGAGCAATTGGACAAGATCCAGTCGTTCGACGCGGACCTGCGGTTCATGGCGCTCAGCGACATGAGCTCCGTGGTTTCAGGACCCGACTTTGCCTCTGTGGTCGCCACCGACTCTCGACTGGTGGATCGAATGCTTACAGCCGTCATAGACAAGCTGAACGACCCGATATCCGAGGTGCAAAACCAGTCGGTTCGATGCCTGGAGGTGCTGATTCGGCAGGTGAGCGAAACGCAGATCAACTTCGTCATCAAGACGCTGATTGATTCGGACTCTTCTTCGTCCACCAAGAAGGAGACGGGAATCGAGAGCAACATCACGTGCACGGCTCTCAAAGCGATTGTGGGCAAGCTGGAGGCGTCCAGTCGAAACGCTAGGCTGCTTGCTCGCCTGCTCATTCCCTGGATGACTAAACCGGTGTCATCTTCGTCGGTGGACATTGTCGATATCGGCATCGACTTTGTGCGACGTTTCGGGTCGTCGTTGACCGGACCGGAGATTGGCACGCTAAAAACCCACTTTGTGGCGCTGCTGACGTCGCCGGAACCCATGATCCAGAAACGAGCCGTTCTGGGTCTGTCTGCACTGGCGAGATATCTGTCGACCCCGGAATTCGACTCGCTGATGCAGACGTGTGTGGGCATGCTGAGTCAGCAGCCCAAGATTGTCGTCACCCTGATTGGCAGTCTGGTGAGCGGAGAGCCTGTGAAATTCGCTCCTTATGCCGAGTCCACCTTTCCTCTAGTGTTCAACTGTCTCCAGTTGGATCTTGAAGAGGACTTGGATGATGACAATTCGCAGCTCTTGGAAATCAGAGAAGTCACTCTCTACTCTCTGGAAGGCTTCCTCAAGCTGCCTCAAAAGATTGTGTCTTCTTTTGTCGAGCAGCTCGTCGAGGCGTCTCGAAAATTCATTGTCTACGACCCCAACTTTATCGACGATGAAGACGAAGACATGGAGGAGGATGAAGACGAAGAGGAGGACGACGACGACGACGAGTTCGACTCGTACTCGGACGACGAGGACCAGTCGTGGAAACTCCGTCGGTACGCTGCCAAGCTGGCAGACGCCATTGTCAAAAACTGCGCCCAGACAGTTTTGCCGCTGGTGTATGCATCGCTGTATCCGAGCATCATCAAGCGACTGGCAGTGGAGCGGGAGACGACGGTGGTGGTGGCGTTGCTCGACACTCTAGGCAGTATTGTCGTTTACAGTGGAGTGTCTGGAGCTCGATCTCGTGTTCGACGAGGCAGTGACGCCTCAATGAGAGTCGTGGAGAACGATCCCATTGAGAAACTGGACTCTACTCGTTCGCGACTCATTCAGGTCACCTCCAAGTGGCTTACTCAGCAGGCTACCGTCTCTCTCGCTGCTTTTGTCTACAAATCTCTTGTTCAGACACTGGATTCGCACGTTCTCGAGGTCATTCCTGTCCTCCACAATGCGGTCATCTCCGGCAAACACGCTCAGACCACTCTCCTAGCTGATGCTCTTGAAATTGCTCAGATTGCCGTTGCAAAGTCCGACTGGGACGACTTTTCAGAGCAGTACCTGTCTCAGATTCAGGACTTGATTCTGGCAGGGCTCAAGGATACCTTCTTCAAGGTGCCTGTTGCTGCTATCGATCTGGCCATGGTACTGCTCTCCGTCTTTGACCAGTTCAAGCCAAGGGAGGAGATTGAGAAGCTGATTCTGGAGTACGCTTCCTCCACGGCCATTGACTCGGAGATCCGAGTGCGGGCCATCTCGTGCCTGGGCAAGCTGCACGACGGCGAGGAGAGTCACGTGATCCTGCTCAAGTCGCTGGAAAACGAGACTTTCCGGCTGGCTGCTATTGGGGCTGTGCAGGACCTGGTGCCTCGAGGACGGCTGCAAAAGGGCGAGTTTGCCAGTGCTGTTGTTTCTCAGCTGGTTACCCTACTGAGACAGTCTCAGCGGCTTTTGCGATTGTCTGCTCTCGAAACGCTCAAGGAGATGAGTGCAGAGGGAGTGGTGGACGAGGCGAGCGCGCAGCACGTGATCCAGTCGTTTCTGAACGGGTCACGTGACAACGACGACTTGCAGCTCGTTGCTCTGGAGACGGACGTCATTGCCAACCTGTTTGGTCTTGTCTCCTCCAACAACTCGCTGGTTGAGCAGGTCATCTCTCTCCCCCTGAGTCACATCCACGTGACCTCGGAGCTGCTGGCGCACTCGTTCATCAACTTTTACGCGCAGATCACGGCGTCACGTGCAGACCTCCGTCACGTGATCTACGAGCAGCTCCTCCGAGCTTGTGACGGCGGCCACAAGGGCATTTCCACGCAAATCATTGGCTTTGTGTGCTCCGGCGACGCTCAGCTGACGGAGACGTACGTGTCACGTGCCTCCGAGTCACGTGAAGACGCGTCCTCCGAGTCACGTGCCTCCGACCTGCTCATTCTCGGGTACATTGGAGCCAACAAGGTCCTTCCCATTTCTCCTGAGCTCTTCGCTCCTCACTTGGCCGGTTCAGATGAAGTCATTCGGTATGCTGCTGCCGTTGCCATGGGTAACTGTGCACGTGCCAACCCCAATTTCGTCACTTACTCGCTTTCTCTTCTGAATCAGGTCACCTACCTTGCTCTGGTAGCTCTCAGAGAGTACATCAAGTCGCCTACTTCTGATCCAGAGCCGCTCTTCTCACAGCTCTTTGCCATCACCGAGATGGACGACAATATCCAGAGTGTGGTGAGTGAATGTATTGGCCGAATCTGTGTGCGGCATGAGGCGTATGTTGGCGAGTTGAAGAAGCGATTGGGAGATTCGAACCCAGTGACTCAGGCCATTGTTTTATCGTCTCTGCGGTACATTTTCGGCCAGGTTACGTCTTCTGAAGATGTTCCTGAGGATCTTCATTCTGTTCCACGTGATCTGGTCACTTTGGTTGATCACGTGAGCCAGGATAACACTGTGGAGTTGAGTTTGACGTGCTTGAATGCTATTCTGCACAACGCTCCTACTCTTGCTCTTCCCATTCTTCCCTCTCTAGTTTCTACTTTGATCACCCACACTCACGTGAACAATGCTCTGATTCGACAGGTTCAGATGGGTCCTTTCAAGCTCAAGGTGGACGATGGACTGAGTCTGCGAAAGACGACTTACGATTCGGTTCTGTCTTTGTTGTCCAACATTGACGCCAAGTCTCTGACTGCCCATCTTCCTTCTCAGCAGTTGTTGGCTTTGTTTGAACGACTATTGGCTGGTCTGTCGGATGAACACAACATCCAGATTCTGTCTCTGGTGTGCATTCCCAAGGCTGTGGCTGTGGACATTTCTCTGCTGGGTGCTCAAATCGAGTCTGGAGAGGGAACCAAGCCTGCTGTCAATGTTCTCACTACTACTCTCACTGGACTCTTGAACAAGGAGGTCAAGGAGAGTGCTATTAAGCAGGAGTTTGAGAAGAAGAACGAGATCCAGCGGAATGTGTTGAGATGTGTTGGATCGATTACGGGGTTGTTGGAGGATGCTCCGGTTCAGCCGTTGACGGATGTGGAGTTGAACTCGTGGAACGAGTTTGGCGCGTTTGTTGAGAGGTTTAAGTAGGTAGCGCGGTAGCGAGTGGCCGAAGGTCACGAGCGGACCCAATGAGCGGTTTCAGTAACGCACCCAACAAGCTGTAGCTTAATGAATTATGTTGTTATATTGGCTGTAGTATTACGTAATCATCCCGAGTCTTAACTGAAACGTCAACTAAATACTTGAGCACTTAAGTAAAACTCTGCTTACGTAATCAACTTTTTGGCGAGCGCTCCGCTCTTTTTGGGGCTGGGTCAAAAAAAAAAGACACAGCCCCAATGGCACGTCCGAGAAGGACAGTGCCGAAACAAGCCACCGCAATGATACAGTGGCTCGGTAAACGGCACTCGCTAGCGCTCGTGCCACAGAAGAGATAGGCCCAGAAGACACAAAGTGCCAAGCTATGACAGAGGCTGGGTCATTGAGAGACACAACTGCCCCATGAAGTGGCGAACCACAACATAGACAGGATCAATGGCACAGAGCTAGTGCCCTGGTGCCAGATGCGAGCATTACTCGCTACGCTCGTACTGCTCGTTCCACAGACATTCGCTGACGCTCATGTCTGTTACCGTTACACAGAAGCATTCGCTACGCTCATGCTTCTGTACCACATCAGGCACTCGCTCGCGCTCGTGCCCTAACCTCAACATCAACGACTAGAGTTGGTAACCCCTAGAGGACCGCGGCATGGTGTTCTGTTTCAGTGTAGTGTGGTGGTGTAGAGGGAGGGTTGTGTGTTGAGTCTACCTTAATTGTACGGTCAGTGCTGTCGTATGTCCACCTTAATTTTGACGTTTTGTCTGTTCCCGTGTAATTCACGTGATATCAAAGATACACAGGAACGGATACTGCCATTGTACTCCCCCGTTTTCTGCGGTCATTTTGGTACCAATCACTGGTAGCTTAGTAGCACAGAACAGCAACCCCGAGCTGAAACATGTCTAACTCGTATTATATTATTTCTGGAGTATTTTATCTGTCTATAAATAACCAGTCATGTATCAGTGTCTCAGACTTGCCCTCGCATCTACTCTTGGTCTGTATCTTGCTAGGTCATTGCGTACGTCTTGGCAAGTACCACTACCAATCACAGTCTACTTCTCTCTGCTGGAGGATGTGCAACAGCCGTATATTCACATGGTTATTATTAACTTATGTCAGCTAACTGTTCATCCTGATACCCTCTCGCTTTGAGAATGATGATTGAGCATGGAGGAGTACAAGACACATTTACTAAGTGCTTTCATGTAAGTAGATAATTCACTTAACTAATAGTCACTGTCATAACCTTTACCCTCGTCGTCGGTGTAGAACTCATACTCCTCGCTATATCTCAGAAACTTGAGACAGTAGGCGACATCCACATCTTCATCCACCTCGTCGTCTTTTTCATCCCAAACTAGTTTTTCTTCCGCAGACGTTTTTTCAAACAGCTGGGCCAAGTCCACTTTTCTATTCTTTTCAATGGCTTCACACAAGTCGTCGGTCACACGTGAATGCATGGTATAGAAGCCGACCGTAATGTCCGTTTTGCCAGTTTCAAACGGAATACACGGCTGGTAGTATTCATTGTCAAGGGCTTTGCCAGCATAATAAGTCGTTCCTGTTTTCAGATCAGCCACAGTGTACCCTCCCACCTCTTCATTAGTCAGAAACCGGCCATTTTGAACCAGCTTCCACTTGTCGGGTTTATTTTTTTGAGTACGGCACAGAGGACCTATTGTAGGGTAGTCAAGGTCCGTTTTAGCCCCAGGGAAGTTCAAATCAACCCACAGTTGAGAGAGTAAGCCTTGGAGGTAAAAGTAGAGGAATCCGTCCCAGGAGACCCAGAACTTGAGACTCGCGTGCTTGTACGTGTTTTCATTTGATTCAGACAACTCGAAAAGGTGTCCCCATTCTCGCTGCTCAGTAGGGTGAATGTAGGATACTCGACAAGCTCTGTCTATGATGAGAGCTCCTCCTGGACCTGGAATCAGATTGATAGATCCATACGTGAACCGAGGACATACTCTAGGAGCGTACTGAGAAGGGTCGATAACCAGAGTTCCGTCTGGGTCTCTAGGTTGAGACGCCTTGTGTATGATTTCATCCACTGGTCCTTTCTCAGTCGAGTACCGGACCTGGACCAGGTTGTCGTTTTCATCAACAACTTTTGCTTTGCCGTTTATGAGACGTGCTTTAAGAGTACTAGGAAAAGGCTTGACTTGAGGTACTGGAGGAGTAGTGAGCATCGTCTTGAGATCAAGATATGTATTCTGGACTTTGAGAGTCGTTCCACGCACAACATATTGTTTATGAATCGGGTTTGTCAGCCTGGCGTCTGGAAAAAGAGGCTGCATGTTCTTCCTTGCAGTCTCATCCCTGGCTATATCACTGCACTTGACAGGATGAATAGTAAAACACGACGCATCCGAGTCACTAGACAGCATATCGCACTCTTCGAAACGCGTGTTTTTCGACCGAGAAACAACCACCCGAGCACATTTTCGCCAGGATGAAAATTCGTGGTTTAGAGAGAACCATGGGACGCGTTCCAGGACGAGTTTTTTCACCAGAGAGTCATCCAGAGCAGAGAGAGTGGTGTGGAAGGACTTGCACGCGTCTCCGAGGGAAATACACGTGTCTAAAGAGCTGTATTGGAAGATGCGGTGTATGATTTCTTCACTCAGCATGGTGTCGAGACGCGTAACAGGTTAATGGAAGTTTAACAGCATCAAACATATTCGAGAATGAAAGAGAGAAAAATTCAATAAATTAAATCGAATCATCACCAAGCTGGGGGTTTCAATGTTCGCAATGTGGTTCAACGTTCGCTATTTTAGGGTGATGCCTTTTTTTTTTTTTTTTTTTTTTTTTTTTTTTGTAAAAATT
>BCKF01000003.1:1625877-1648943 GCA_001600515.1 Yarrowia sp. JCM 30694 | reverse complement strand
TTAAACACCATGTCCACCATAACTCCTCCAATATCCACCCCACAGACGTAAAAACCACTCCATTAAAACCGCCTCGGTCGTGTCGTCATTTTGAATGTACTATTTCCCATGCTACGTCTCTATTTGGTGTAATGTTACGATAAAAATACTGTTGGGTCCGTTCCTGACCTCCGGCCAGTCACTCCCGCGTTCAAATTACTGTTTATTAGTCTGTGACTACTGTGAAGCCTTGCCTTCGGCAAGGCCGCTCGCGCTTCGCGCTCGCTATGTACAAATAAATACGTTAGCCTAGAAAACCTTTTCCACTCCCTCGTCAATAATCGCCGTCTTGTGGTTTCGCTCCAAATCAGCCTTCTCCTTGTCGAGCATCAACTTTTCATTCAGCTCGGCAGTGTACTCGGCGTCAATCACGTTGAGCTCGTCCTCCATGTCGTTGAGATGTCGGTATCCGAACCAGACGATCCATCCACCGATAAAAGTAGCTCCAGCAAGACCAGTGTAAGTCCAGATGAGCTTGGGGTCCTTGGCGGTAGGAGAAAGAGCGATACCAATGGCAGCTCCGATAGCGTTGGTGAAGAGGAAAATGGACATGATGAACGACTTCATGGAGGTAGGAGCCTTGGTGTAAGCGTACTCGAGACCGGTAATAGAGGCAAAGATCTCAGACAGAGCGATGAAAGCGTAAGCAGGGGTCTGGACAGCCACGTGGACGTTGTTAGGAGCATAGTGTTCTCCGTCAGGCAGCAGAGCAGCAGGACAAGCTCCAGGAGACTCGTAACAGGGCCCAGCAGAGTAGATGATCTTCTGGACGATGGCAGCGTAAGCCATGGCGCAAGAAGCAAAGAAGAAACCGAGGGTGATTCGGGTAATGGGTCGCATCTTGATACCGATTCGTCGCAAGTTAGGGTAGATGAGCTTCTCCATGATGGGAATGAAAATAATAATAGCAATGGGGTCAATGTTCTGCATGATATCGTTGGGGATACCGTGGGTCTGCATCTGGCCAGCCTGAGAGACAAAGTTGTTGAGCATTTGTCCGTAAACAACCCAGTAAACAGGGTAGATGACAAACACCTTGCAGGCAATGAAAGCTCGTCTGACTTCGTCAACGAAAAGATCAGTCCAAGGCACTTCGGAATCACCGTTCTCCTGTCGGAAAGAAGGCTTGGCAGCGTCAAACGACTTCTTCTTGGCAGCAGCCATGATGACTCGGAAGGCCTGAGGAATGACAGAGCCCATGGGAGGTCGCTTGACGTAGTACTTGTTTCCAAAGATGAGAGCAGCAATGGCGACAAAGAAGAAGGCAAAGGGGAGGAGATAAGCGGCCCAGAAGTCGACGTACCGTTCCAGGTTAGTGGTAGCAATAGCAGACAGAGAACCCACGTTGATGCACATGTAGAAAACCATGAAGATGGACTGGATAGTCACGTTAGGGTCAACGATAACTCGCTCACCTGACTTCAGCGTTCGGATGTAAAACTTGGTGTTGGTGTACTGCTCGGAAATCAGAGGAGACACGTTGGACTTGATTCCTCCGGTTCCCAGACCAATAACCACCATGGCAGTCACCAGACCGCCCAGACCAGCTCCAGCGTCCAGAGACGAGGGCAGAGAGGTGACAAACAGAATCAGGTTACCCGTGACGTAAATCAGCGAAAAAACAAACAGAGTCTTGTACTTGCCCCACCAGGTATCGGCAATGATGGCTCCGAGAATGGGGGTAACATAACACCAGAACTGGAAAAAGTACGACAGAGCAGACGCGGTGGACTGTCCGAGATCGAGAGCTCCTGCATGCTCGCCAAAACCTCGCTTTCGCTGCATATAGTTCTGGAAAGGTCCAGTGATACCGTAGTAGGTGAATCGCTCTCCAAGCTCAACCACAGCAACCATCCAGGCAGCTTTAGGCAGAGTGTCGGAAACTCGACGCAGAGTCAGCATCTCCTCGTCGGTGGGCTCGGGACCAAGAGCATTGACTGTAGTGGACACCTCATGCTTGGTATCGTTGTCGGAATCGTAGGAAGGGACTCGTTCGGTCTCCACCACCTCTTCCTGAGAATCCGACTGGGTGATGGTGTATACTTGCTCGACGGGCTCGACGGCCTCGGCTGTGATGTTTTTTTCCATGTTCGATTTGGTTGAGGAGATGGTAGTGGGTGGTCCGCTGAACATATACTAGTTTGGGCAATAGAGTTTTCTACCAAGACCTAACTTCCATCTCTCAGAAAGCTTATTTCCTTTGTCTAGCGTTGTGGGGAACAAGGAGGTAGGACAAGCCATAGTGAAACAAAAAAAAAAAAAAAAAATCAACCCACCGGATTCCAACACGATAGTGTGGCTTATCTGAGTGTGAGGGGTGAAAATACCATACTTGTAACAGACGTCAGATAACGAGCACTACAGTATGTACATCACACCACACACCTCCAAAGTATGAGTCACTGCACATTGTTTTTGCGATTTCTTCCGTCGTATCTCTCATGCCCTCTCGTGGCTCCGCTCGGCAAAGAAATCCGCTTTGGAGACACGCAACTGTCTTATCGGCTTGCAAACGGCATCATGCCCTGACGTCTTGGCATGCATCTGTTTTTTCCGTAATGCTGGAATCGAAGCGGGAGCGAAAGTTGTCTCAGAGAGATGAGAGTGGTCTTGTTGGAATCGGACGAGCTTCAGGAGTCCAACGCAAGTCTCTGATTGCCTATCAGATGAAAACTGGGTTGTCAATATGGTGTTGAAAAACACCACAAAGTTAAACACGAACATAAGGCCGGGTAGCCGCGTAGCTCGTGGGATTGCGTTTTTAGGCCGATCCGGGGCCGATGTTAAATCGGCAAGTTCACAGGGGAAACCGCCGACTCCGCTCTTCATGCTGGTAGTCTCTGATCACGTGAGTCTCGTTCAACGCGTCCGCAAAACCCTTTTACAAATCTTCCGCCTCACACGACCCCGAGCTAATTTTGGTTTTGAAATTAAACGAGCGGAAGTTTAACCGAGAATGGGGGAGAGTGTTGTGGCTGGAATATAGCAGCTACCGCCAATCTATCAACGTAGGATTACTCAGAATGACCAGTTTGACAGGTGTGCAAAAAACCACACCTCCAACCCTCCTCCAACCCCCTACTTTTTGAATGTCCTGGGCTGCGGAAAAAGTCGTCAAAAATTCTAATCAGAGTTCGCACGGCACCAACTTTATTTTTTCAGTTTGCAAAATGCCATTTTTTGATCCTCACCCGGTGCTGCGGAACGCCGCGGGATGGAGGGCTGAGGAGCTGCCCCCAGGCTGTTTCAGCCCGTGCGGTTCGATCAAGACCCTCAAAAGCCCGAAATTCCGACTTTTGAGCGAGCTGCGCCCGTTTCAAAATCTGTCCAACATCTACACTAACGATCCACCCCAAGGACCCACCTATAAACGGATATGCGGATCGGATATGGTGCGAGGCTGTCGTAAGGCTGGAATGGGGTTAGAGTGTAGGGCTGAGAAGTTTGTCTTCCTCGGTCAAAGCTATAAACAATAACTGTTGCTATGAGCTGAGCTGCTATTGGTACTGTTCTAGTGGTGTTACTTGATCTAGTTTTGCTAGTCGTGTTATGGTCACGTGACTTGTTAGAAGAGAAGATCTCTGTTGTCCTCTTTGACGGCTTGGCGTGCCGTGGCAGCCACAAGGTTTGCTTATTAAGGGTTTCAGAGCAAGTTGTGTAGTGTGTTTGTGTCACTAGACTAGTTTCTATGATACGTGTTTGTGTATGATATCGTATTATGGCGGGGGTGGCCCAGTATCTCCACATTTCACTTGTTCCCCACACGCTCTTTATGACGTTTCCAGTCTATAGCCGGTTTAGTGGAGTTTAACTAGACTAGAGTTTTCCAAGTAACGTTAACTAACGGGGTCCGTAAAGTCCGTGCCTGACTTAGTAGGAACAACTAGTGTGAAAAGTGACAAGTAGTGCTGTTTTTTAGGTCTTCTTAGTGCTGTTATTCGACCCGAGTAGCTTTTAGCGTGTTGCTATCTCTCAACGCTTGAATAACGGCTCTATCATTGGCCGTTTTATTGTTGTCCTCAAAAATTAAAAATTAAAAATATGTCCATTCCAAAAATCCAAAAAGCTTTTCTCGAGGAGGATAGAGTTCTCGGGAGCCGTCAGATGAGACGCTGAGAAGGGGTTGGCAGGAGTTGTGGGGGAGTACAGGGTATCAAAATGGAGCCCTGTGTCTGCTCTATCTGATGGTATACTCCGTTTGTCTCCTGGGTTAATATTACGGCTGCTATATCGTTTCTAAGTCCCCCACTCCCCTCGGACTCCGCCTTCCTCACGGAAAACCAACGGAACAGGCTTGTAGCGGATTTCCGAAACCTGCCACGCCACGCCATGTGGCGGCATTTGCCAAGAACAGCTTCTCCCACGTTAACCGAGCCCACGGCACGGCACTGGAATCTGAGACAAGCGGGGAGAAGACAAACATGCGACAAACATGCCCTTGAACACGAGGGCTGAGTCGAAATGAAGCGGAGGAGTGGAGTATAATCGCTTCGATGCAGTGTAGATGGGGGTTGAGTGATTAGTAATGACTTATGACAGACAGATGCCAAGATAATACGATAGCCTTGGTTGCTGTTGTATTGAACAAGTCACGTGACCTCGTATGAATTGCTTTTTTGTTAAAGATGACGTTTGAGGGTTATTTCGCTCTGGACTTACTCTGGGGTTGCTTGCTGCAAAGGCTTGGCTTATCATGGTTATCCATATTCAAGCATATTCATACAGTTTAGCTCGTGCAAAAAGAGGTGAGAGTTAAAGGGTGGTTTTAAGGAGGGTTCAAAATGGCTCAAAATATGGGTTAAAATAAGTGTTTAAAAGCCACATTATCATGAAATAGACCATGAGTATCAATTACGTGTTCCTAGAGCTATTTGCACAAGTATAAGTTGCTCTCATATTATTACGTTTTGTAAGTGTGGCTTTTTTCTGTCTGTTTTACAACTGCTATAAAGGCATAGCTATAGCAACACTTGTATTACCGTGCTTTGCTCAAACTACCACAATCAGATCGGACTCCTAATCGCTATCACATCAGATCTTGACTCAGCCCAGTATCGAT
Organism: Yarrowia sp. JCM 30694; assembly: GCA_001600515.1. NCBI lineage: Eukaryota > Fungi > Ascomycota > Dipodascomycetes > Dipodascales > Yarrowia > Yarrowia sp. JCM 30694. Next base: position 1,643,845 of record BCKF01000003.1, on the reverse strand, counting down.
AAGCGATAACTTTGATACGAGTGAGACATGGCACGGCACTAGGAGGAAATGCCAAGAGGTGGGCGGTGGGTGAAAACACGCCTCAAAATAAATAAAAGTCTCAAAAAAAAAAGACGTCATCGATGCTTCGTGTTAGTGTTACTGCATCTAAGTGTGGGGATAATATTGCGCCCAAAGATTATGTATCGTACTCATGCAGGGTGCCCCAGATGGAACGTCGAAAGAAGGAACAACAATATTGTACACTGCAAGGACAAGCATGGAACGTATTGATAGATATATCAGGTGACTGTGAAACAAATGACTGCCTATCGTACTTGTATGTCCTCAAACAAGCACAGATAATATCCAAAGTAGCATTCATATCAGGTCTAGACTAATGCGTCAATGTTACGCTGATCTAAACAGTATTAGTGAAGTCATACGACACTGCTAGCTGGTTAGACCATCTACCCCTTCTCACAGTATCAGACAACGGGTTTGGAATGCAAAATTTCACACCAAATCTTTCATGGGGTCATCCTTGTATTATCCAACTCCCAGAGAGCGTCTAAGATCACCAATGAGTGCCCAATGATCTGATCAACTTCAACCCATTCACCCTTGTAAGCATGCTTGTAAGCATGCCCATTGTCAACTACGGCTACTACGCTACAAACTGTGAGCAAGGCATGGCTCCAATCACCATGCCTGTATCTTATCGTGCTTGTCCTTGTACAATAGTCGTGTGTGTGACCGCTGTGTACTTCCACTTGAATCTTAGTTGGGAGTTTGTTGGGAGAAGGGATTACCAAAACGGGCCACCTCAAGCCTTGAATTTCCCAATTGAGCTACCCTAACACTGAAATTTCCGAATCCATACATGCCCTAACCCTAAAATTGCCCTTTACGGCCATACCCTAACCCTAAACCAACCCCAGCCCAGTTCAGGCGTGAGGCCAGGTTTGAGGCTGGCGTGTTTGTGTCACAACACAAACACACACACTAAGGCACTCGCTGACGCTCGTGCCTAACGCTCGTGCCGCTCGTACGAAACTCGATCTAGAGTCAAATCCAGCCGGAGCCAGACCATGATTGAAACCTCGGCGTGTTTGTGTACCAGCGGTGTGAGTGTTAGTGTGTGTAGTTGTGTTGTGGTGTGGAAGAGGAAGGGTTTAGAGTGGGTGTTGAGCATGTATGAGGGGAGACCTCACAGCACACAGGTCATAACAATACTACAAGTAGTAGTAGAACTATTAATACCGATTGTATGGCAGGCACAACGGCTTACTGTGCTACAAACTACTCATTGCGTCAATGACAACTACAGCTGTTGGTCCGACACTAACAGCTGCTGTAAGTGTCTCCATATGTCTTGTCTTAGCTGTTTGACTTCAGTTACTCAACCAAGTGACTTGGTTTTACTTGGCAGTTAATCTTGTCTGGCTTGTCCTAACAGCTCTTGTCCTAACAACTCTTGTCTGGTGCATGAAGCTGGTTGATATATACGGGCTGAGTGGAGAAGTTGTTAGCACACTATTAGACAGACGGCTTTACTTTGGCTATTACTCAGGGTCAAGATTGCACACCCTGCCAATTTGTTATTACTACGGCTTCCTGATCAGTCCCTTATAGAATGCCGTTTGATAATCTGAGGAACAGGCCTTAACTCAGGGCCTGGAAGGAGATGTGATGTTGGAGAAGTTAGCAAGGTGCCATGACACTCAGCTGACTTGTACCGATCTACACTGGACTGCCAAATTTCATTTACTTTTAATGCGCATGTTGAAGCAGACGACTCTTCACGTACAAGCACCTCAGCTACAAATACAATATTGTAAGACAAGCTCTGAGCGAAGTCACAAGTGGGTCTGAAGCCATGCAAGTGGACCTGAGGCTATATGATACAGGTGAGTATTGGATGGATATTGTATTGAACTATGACTTACCCTAGACCACTGTACCCTTACAACATTTAATATCATGAGGTTCTCTAGAATGACACCGTACAGACAGCAAGGCAGTCATCATCTTCAACACTTGGAAGAACTACACAGGCTAACACAGTCCTCAGTCACTATCTTACAGACAGTCTACAACACTACAGCCACTCTCCGGTATAATACAACAATGCAATAATAAACAGTCCTATGCTATGATACTGACGAGTCAGTGGGTGGTCTGAGCGAGTGGTCTGAGCGGAGCGAAGACCAACGAGCGAACTTCACTACAGTAAGAAACCAAGTAGATCTCAAAGACAAACTAAACGAAGTACAGTAGGAACTCGTTCAGTTTCGCTTTGCTCAACTTCACTACTAGTAGAGTACCTGGACACCTCGTTCGCTATTCAACTTCGCTTTGCTCAGTTGAACAACTTCACTGCTTATCCACTCATCTTCGCGTTCAGTTTCGCTTCGCTCAACTTCACTTGCTGATTCGTTCAGAGACGTTCAGCTCTTCAACTTCGCTTCGCTCAGTTGAACAGCTTCACTAGTCTCTAAAACACCACCTAAACACCCCTCCTGCCCCAAAAGTCACCACTGCAATCCAAAAATAACAAGTCACCATATACGGATCCTTAAACCACGGACTAATCAAAATGCCCATCGCATATCCTCCCGCATTAGTCACCAGAAAAACACTCATAACCAAACTCTTCATACTTTTAGGAGCGTTCAAAAAAGCATACTCCAGACCAGTAACAGATGCCAGAATCTCAGAGAAAGCAATGAAAATATAAGCAGGAACCTGCCAAAACACCGATACAAAATGATCAGTAGCATACTCATCTCTGACATCAGCTTCAGCTTTATAAATCAACACTTGAACTCCACAAGCCCATACCATGGCTAAAGCAGCACACATGAACCCCGTAAAAATCCGCAACAACGGTCCAAAAGCGTACCCCTTGTTTCTCAACCAGGGGTAAAACTTCTTTTCGACAATAGGAATGAAAATCAACAACGTGATCGGGTCAATGTTGCTCATAATGTCGTTTGGAATGGAGTACGTGTTCATTTGGCCGGCTTGAGCAATGAAATTCGACGTCATTTGGCCGTATACCAGCCAGTAAATGGGGTAAAAGAGGAACACTCTGCATGCTTGAAGAGTGGTGATGATGTCTTGCACGAAAGCAGGAGAAAATCGGTTTCCCGAGGTTTTCGAGATGTATAGAGCTCGAGGGGAGATGTCTGAGGTGGTTGAAACGACTTCAGGGGATGTTTCGAGGTCGTTAGAGAGTGATTCTGCTGAATTTTCAGGTTCAGAAACTTCATCACGTGACACAAGATCACGTGATTCATCTTCACGTGACTCATCCTCACCTGACTTTTTAGTTTTGAGTAGAAGCCAACTCACAGCCAACGCATCAGGAACAACAGAACCCTTCACTGGAGCTGAATAGTACATATCTCGTCCAACAACCAAGGCAGCCATTCCAAAAAAGAAAAACACGCCGGGAATTAGGTAAGCAGCCCAGAAATCAACCTTCATCTCAACGTACGAAGTGATTATAGGAGCCAAACAGCCGATATTAATACAGTAGTARAAAATCATGAAAATCGACTGAATCGTAACCACAGGCGAAATGATCGCTCTCGAGTCGTTTTTCAGTGTAACCACCCGATAACTCTCATTTCTATACTGTTCACCAATCAGAGGACTGACATTAGCTTTGATTCCTCCAGTTCCTAAACCGATAATAATCATAGCTAGAAGTAGTCCCGGAAGAGCCCATCCGTTATCAATATTAACAGGTAGAGATGAAATGACCAGTACAAAAACACCAATCACATTCACAACCGCAAATCTTAAAATGGTCTTATACTTTCCCCAATAAGAGTCTGCAATGATAGCTCCGAATATAGGTGTCAGATAACACCAGAATTGAAACGCGTAGAGCAGTGCCACCGCTTTCTGTTGTCCTAACCCTAGAGCTCCAGGAAGACGTCCTTCTCTTGGATTTTGGATATAATTCTGGAAAGGTCCTGATAGTCCATAATATGTGAACCGTTCACACAGCTCGACGACTGCAACCAGGTAGGCTGAATAAGGGATTTTGTCGGAAATATGGGTCAGTTCTGGAAGGTCAGGTAGAGGGATGATTTCACCTTGTTGGTGGTCGGGGTCATTTTCGACAGTCATTTTTTTCAACAGTGGCGTATTTTCAGTCACGGCTAAATCACACACACTGACGAAACTGCTCGTGTTGGCGGTCTTCAGTCGGCTGTTGCTGTTGTATCGTGTGTCAGCGGGGGGTGATGAGGTGGGAATGATGTTTTGAATGTTTGTGTCGATTGTGTTGCCGTTTGTGATTCTGTTTGTGTCGTTTGTGTTACTCGTGATACTCGTGACTTTGTCACTCGTTTCACTCGTCAAGTCCAACAGAGACACTTTCGACGACCCGCTCGCTCCTAGCGTAGGGGACTGCATTTTAGGTTGAGGCCGTGTGGATGCTGGATTGGGAATGTAGAACAAGCAAGTCGAGGAACGAGACTTGGTTGTTGGAGTGTAGTGGTGTATGAGTCGTAAGACAAGTGTTGTGTAGCGTAACGTAGATGTGTATGTATCGTAGAGATAACTCGATCTATGTCAGATGCACAACAACCTACTCCACCTATGTAGTCACAGTCCAGGGTAACATGACTCAGGTGGGCACGTGACATAACTAAAGGAGGTGGTCACGTGACACAAATACCTCACCTGAGCCCAATCAGATGCTACATGCTACACTATCATATGGCTACCCCACTCCATGGTACCCTGGTCACTGTCTCATGATGACGGATGGGGTATATAGGGTTGTGCCGGGAGTGATAAGGTTGCCATGGTAACGCGCCACGAGCGAAGCGAGTGGCCAAAAAAATATAAAAAAATATACCAAAAAAATCATAAAGCACTGTTTTCTACTCACTCACCTTGGTAGTTGCCCTTCATTGCTGTGTTCTGTTGTGTTCCGTTGTGTTGTATCGTAAGGTAAGGTTACATGTCGCGTGGTGGGGCGTGTATTTTGTTTTGGCGTTTGTGGACGTAATAGTGGTCGGAGAGAGATTTGGAAAGTGGGAGAGTGATCAGCGGGAGGAGGGGGTTCTGAGGGTGTTATTTATTATGCTACAGGGTGTGTGGTGGTCTCGATAAACGATGCTGCCTGGAGCATAAGACCCACTTATTATTTAATATGGTTATGGTCTCGTGGTTAATTCCGGGGAAGATTAAATTGCGCTAACGGATGGGCCGCCGGAATTAAGTGGGGTGGAGGGGAATGATGATGACGGGAGATTTTGTATGGGGAGGAGGTGAGATTATGGGGTATTTGGGATGAGGGGGAGAAGGGGAGTATGAGGGTATAAGTGGTTTTTCTGGGGGGGTGGTGGAAGGGGTGGTTGATGGAGTGTGTTGAGGGTGGTGGTAAGTAGGTGGTAAGTAAGTGGTAAGTAAATGCTAAGTAAATGGTGGGAAGGGGAAATGGAGGTTGGGGGTTGGAAGTGAGTGAGTATGGGGTTGATTGGGTGGTAGCAGGCTCACGGAAGTTCAGGTTTTTGTTGAATACCGATTTGAAGGGATATTCAGAGGTGTGATATTAAGGGGTGGTAATGGAAGGAAGAGAACGCTGGAGTGAGTAATACTTGTTCTGGAGACTAACGGAATGTATCTTCATGATAGAACGAGTCTAAGGATCAAAATGATGTAATTTTCAGCTCAAGTGTACATACAAAATCGTGAGATATAGCTGTTGTATATGTAACCAAGCAATCGTAGAGAAAAGCAGCCTCAAACAGCTTGGAATGAAATATAGAACAAACAGTAGTGAAAATAGCACGGGATTAACATGTATATGGCATTTCCTCAATTTTGGGTCATACAAAATTTGAAGCTGGAGACAGTCCAAGGTCTGACATACACGACAGCAACTAGACAGAAGTGACTGAGGGTAGAAACTACATTGGTAATTGATGTCATATGAACGCAAGTCATCTGAAGAGCAATATCACTTCTTTTATTCCGCAAAGTCACATACAAAATCTCGAGTTATTGGGAATTCAGTGTCTGAGAGAACTAGAATAACACACCAGACGTGAGATATTCATTTAAGAAGAATATCAATAATACCCAATATAATAACGATCAGGGCCGTTCCAACTGAATAATATCCATTTCCTCAACTTCACTGTATAGTTCAGCAGGACAACATATCTTCCGCCCTCATAACCTATCCTATCACCACCACCACAACATCCACTAAAAATCCAACACCATAGCGAGATTCACCGTTCTCCATTCTCCCCTCTGACGTCTTCTCTCAGCTCTTACATTCCTCAAACGTCACTTTTCAGCATTCCCCTGTTACGTCAGACTCAGAATATTGTGAAATATGTACAGAATAATACACCCAATAACACCCCAATAACTCAGCCTCTTCAATGGGCTGTATTTTAATACGATACAGCTCTGAAATTGCACTAAGACAAGCCCCTGAATCTGAAACAGTCGAGGAGGACGTGTCATGTAATAATAAAAAAATGAGAAAAAACAGGAAATAATAATAATTTTTTTTAATTCAATGACAGCTCGCGTATGGCACATTTTCAACCTCTTTGGGAAAGGCAGTGTGTGGTATATTTTATATTTTCAGTCTGACGTGTTGAGACCGGGGTACCTTGTTTGAAGCGACGTATGCAGAGTCTAGAAGACGGAGAAGTGGTCTGATTTGAATTTTGAGCATATATTTGGAATCCCCGGAGCAAGGCGAGTTCAGCAGTGCTCTCAGAATTTCTGTAGCACAAATATTACCCTCTCAAACAGTCTTCCCCATATCCACCTCCGCCATGCATGCACGCGTCGTAATATTTCATGTTATCCTGTTGCCCGATTCAGGTGACAAGGAGGCGGAGAAAAAATGTCATCGATGACAGACGAACGACAGACACAGAGATATATCTTGCAACGACAACTGCTACATCGACAAGTCTGATACAACTCTGCTACTTTGATACAGCATAACCAAGGTCTAGACCAACAGCAACTTGATTCATCTCAGTGAAACTTCTGCTAAGACTTTCATTATCAACCTTGGATCAAATCTGACGATATTTCAGCACCATCAGATACAATTGTTCACAGCAATTGCTCATCTGTTCTGCCTCAACAAGTTCAACAGCTCTAAGGTAAGTACTCTCTGACACTGCTGAAACTTCTGAAACTACAGCTCAGGTCTTTGATAAGACAATTGACCTACGGTTCTTGGCTTTCAAAACTGACAAGGACAGACAATTGGACAGACAATTGGACAGTACCTTGACATACAGTACTGTTGCTTGAATCCTCACAAGGACAGTAACTACTGTGGATCAGCTGAACGAACTGTACTGTACATTCTACTGTACAGCTGGATCAACTGAAAGAACAGTCCAATGACCTACTGAACATACTTGAACAGCACCAATACTGCTGGATCAGCCGATTCAGTCTTGACACTTCCTCTCTAACACAGTCTTCCCTCAGTAAGGACACTTGACAAGTACACTCATTGCATCTGTCTCTGAAGATCATTCGATCTACTTATTCACAAGTACTGTACACTCACTTCGTGAACTGTTCTACTAGTGACTTCACTCTGATACTAGCTGCTCTCAAGTACTCACTCAGACTCGTTCTTGTGACTCCATTCTCCTAGAGACTTTATTCTCAAGTACTCACTTCGGTCATTCTCAAGAACCCGTACTTGGCTCCGTCTTGTTCTAGTGACAATTCTACATTCTCAAGTACAGCACTACCTAGAGTACCCACAAGTATTCTTCTTGTGACTATTCTCAGGTACTTACTACTCACAAGTACCCATTCCACTCAGACTTGATCTGCTTGTACTACAGTAGACTGCATTCTCACGTACTCGTTGCTCAGACTTGTACCAGTGACTACACCTCAAGTACACCTGTTACAAGTACTCCCTTGGCTCAATCTTGTTCTACAGTACTCGTGACTTCATTCTCAAGTACCTGTACCACTCACTTCGTTCTACTTGATTGATAGTACTGCTTACTCACAAGTACCATCATACTTGTTATTCATAAGTACTATCACTCAGACTTGTTACTCTCAAGTACTCACTTGGCTCATACTTGTTACTCATAAGAACTAGTTTCGCTTGTTCCACTAGTGACTACATTCTCAACTTCTAGTTACTCACAAGTACTCTCTTCCCTCATACTTGTTCTACTGTACCAGTGACTACAGTCCCAAGTACTACCTACAGTACAGTACTCACACTCAGGCTTGTTATACTAGTGACTACACTCTCAAGTATACTCACTTCGTTAGTCCCACTTGATAGCTAGTACCGTACTACCTACCACAAGTACTCACTTCCCTCATACTTCAGTCAGTACTACTTACTCACAAGTACACTCCCTCTGTTCATACTTGCTCTGCTAGTGACTACATCTCAAGTACCACTCACTTCGTTCGTACTTGTTCAGTAAGTATTAGCTACCCACAAGTACTCGCTTCGCTCATACTTGCTCTACAGTCCGTTCACACTCACTCCGTTCGTGTTCACTCCTTCAGCTCACACTCGCTTCGCTCGTGTTCGCCATGTACAAAGCAAAGACCTTCTCCGAACTCATCTTCCAATCAACCCCCACCTCCCAACCCTGGGCAGCCAACAACCTCTCCCCCTCCTCCCGCCATGCCTACCCCTTATCAATCTACAAAACCGAGGGAACCGTCCAGGGAGCTCCTTCTCTCTGTCAACCACGTGACCCCCCTGCTCCTCTGAATCTGTACGGCATTCCAGCTAAATCATCACGTGACACCCACCAAGGCTCATGCTTGCTTACGTCATCTGATGCCCTCATTACCTTTGATTTCGGTCAAAATATCTGTGGAATTGTGACCATCAAATTCGGTCAAAAAAGTACGAAATCGGTGATCGGACTAGCGTTTTCAGAAAGCAAAGATTTTGTCGGTCGAAAATCAGACAAATCAGTCGACTTCCAGGTCACTGACGGTCACGTGACTGTCGAGGTTGCTCCGGGAACAGCTGAATATACCATGCCAGTTGAAAAGCTGAGGGGGGCGTTCAGATACTTGACGGTGTTTAGTATTGGTAAATCACGTGACTCTGTGGCTCACGTGACGTCTGTTTCGTGTCACGTGACCCAGATGCCCTCGCTGACTCAGCTCAATCAGTATACGGGTTTTTTCCATTCCAGTGACTCCCTGCTCAACAAAGTATGGTACGCTGGAGCCTATACTATCCAGCTGGCAACAATTTCCTCGGTTCAGGGCCGGAAAAGTGATTACGTAATCAAGTCACGTGGATGGGACAATTCTGGTCACGTGGCTCAAGGTCTAGAAGTCCTTACTGATGGTGCTAAACGAGACAGATCAGTTTGGTCGGGTGATCGGCTTATTTCCACTTCAGTTTATCACCTGGTTTTTGGAGGAGTTGCTACAGCAACAGCTATAGATTGGATTTTTGCTGGTCAACAGACCGATGGACGTCTTCCATACGCTTGTAAACCTGCTGATTTGTATGGTTCTGATACTTTTCATTTATGGGGTTTAATCGGTCTATATGAGTTATGGCAACATGGAGGAGATTTTTCTCGAGTCAGAGAACTTTGGAGCAAGTATAAACTCGGTTTGAGTCTTGGTTTGACCTGGATTGACTCTGAATATGGCTTAGCTAAAGTGGTTTGTGGTTTGGATTGGGGTAGAAGTGTTCTTGAGGGTCATTCTTTGAGTTTGAATGTGTTGCTATACGCTTGTTTAGTATGTGCAGTTGAAATAGGCAGTTTGTTGTCTGAATCTGATTCTCAACTTGGAGTCTGGATTCATGCTGCTGAAGTGCTTCATACTCGTATCAATGATGTGTTGTGGGACTCTGATAGAGGTCTGTACAAGGACAATGTCACTAACGGCTTATATCCTCAAGATGGAAACTGTCTCGCTGTTTACTATGGTGTTTGTGATGGAGAGAGAGCGAAAATCGTTTCTGAAAAACTGTTTGCGAGATGGAACCAGTTTGGACCTGTTAACCCCGAAAGTAACGGTATGATCAGCATGTTCATTAGTGGCTTAGAAGTTATGGCTCATCATCAAGCTGGAAGAACACTCAGAGCTCTTTCTCTCATCAGACAAACCTGGTCTTATGCTTTGAAAGCTCCCTGGAGTGTGAATTCTTCTTTAGTTGAAGGGTTCTACAAAGATGGAACTTGCTCTTACCCTTCTGATAAACATGATAGTAGCTATATCAGTCATGCTCATCCATGGAGTACGGCTCCAACGTCTTTTTTGAGCTACAAAATTTGCGGATTGCGGTTCACAAACGCAAATCACGTGACGTGGACTCTTCAACCCTCACTCGCTGATCTTGATTTCTGTATTACCGGCTTTACTTCTCCTAAAACAGGATGGATAGTAGGTGGCTGGAAACGGGATTCAAAGAACCTGCTTCAGATTGCCGTTAAATCCATGCCAGGCACGATTGGAATGGTCTGTGTGCCTTTGCTGTTAGGTAAGCAGCTGAAAATGACGGTGGATGGTCTGAATGTGAATTTGTTGGACCTTGAGATGGATGAAGGGTGGGCTTATGTGAAGGGGATTGAAGGCGGTTGTCATACTGTTTATGCGTGGTACTTAGATTGAACAACTAGCTGGTTCACGAGTTTTACAACTGACGGCTTCACTGGTTTACTTATATAATATTAATACATGTTTGAATTTTGAGGTGGATAGTTAAGATCTGTTAGTTAACGTTTAGTTGAGGAAGAGCTTGACTGCAGGTTCAAAATGTACCTTACAGAGGTACTGGAGACTCAGAGAGAAGCGGGATAGATACGGAGAGCTGTTCTAATATAGAATACGCAAACCTTCTCTTTCTGTAGTTCAAAAATTGTTCGTTATAAGGGCTCTTCTAGACTCCCCCTGATACTTCTAGTTAAGCTTTGGGCATTTCTCTTTACACCTTTTAGAACCCCATACTGTACTGTAGAAGACCAGAACAGGTCTCAAAAATGCCTCAAACATTCAAATACCCCTTCAATGGTTTATTTTTATAATATTAATACATGTTTGTTTATGAGAGGTGTGAGGGTGACCTAGTTAAGATCTATTAGTTATCGTTTAGCTGAGGAACAACTTGACTACGGGTTCAAAATGTACCTTCCAGGGGCGCTGGTGATTCAGGGAAAAGCGTAATAGCTAAAGTTGTCGGTTATTATGAAGAATACGCACTTTCTGTAGTACAAAAATTCGCCGTTATCAGGGCTCTCCATGATAGCTATAGTTAAGCTTTGGTCATTCTCTTTACCCTCTATAGAACCCCATAGAAGACTAGCACAGGTCTCAAAAACACCCCAAAGTATCAAATTCTCCCTTCTGAACAAATCACGTGACTTCCAACCCCCCTTTTTTTACCCTCCATCCCGAAAGTCGAACTCACACCCCCCTTTGTCTCATACATTATCATCTTAAACTTTTCAAACTCTAAAAAAATTGATGCAGCTTGAATAACTGAAAAAATACCCTCCACCACACACACACAACATGGTCCCCAAGAGATTTCGAAAAGAAAACGCTGGTGCCCGAGAGGTCAAGAGCGACGTCTTTGGCGACAAAAAGGCCCGAAACCAGCTCGCACATACCTCGAAAAACTACGATAACGCCAACGACGAGCCGCGCAAGTTCAAGAACCGGGTGGCCAAGCCCAAGGATAACGGAAAGCCCAAAAAGAAGAAGCCTCGAGTGTACACGGAAAAAGAGCTGGGAATCCCCAAATTGAACACTGCTATTGACCCTGAGGGAGCCAAAAAGGCGCTGAGAGGAAAGAAGGGCAAGAAGTTTGTGGACTCTGAACAGATGAACTTGCTGGTGAGCATTGTCAACGAGAAGATTGATTCTCGAAATGCCAGTAAGCTGGAGAAATCAAGACAGCTCGAGAAGATCCGGGAGATTAAGAGAAAGGAGATTGAAAAGAGAGAAGCTGAGAAGGAGGCCGAGATTGACCAGAAGAAGAAGGAGATCAAAAAGACCAACAGAAACAAGGGTGGAAAGAATAAAGAGAAGGAGCAGGATGAGGGCAAACCCAAGCGAAAGAGCGTTTCTTTTGCGTAGGGGGAAAAGTAGAGGTAAAAGGGTATATAGTATATGCATTTGGTTTAGAGAATTGTGGTAATGAGGGGAAATGATTTTTTTTTCTTGGGGAGGGTGCTGGGGGTTATTTGGGGTCTGTTTGATGAGAGTATGGGTTTGCTAAGGTGTGGGGTGTGTGCATTATTTTTTGGATTTTTTTGGATTTTTTTGGATTTTCCCGATTTAATCAAATTAATCAAAAATAATTCTGGAAAATAAGCGACATTCAAAATCGCTGGGATTATTATTGTATATTAGTAATGTCACGTGATGTGTATTATTAACATCACGTGATGTATATTTGAGAAGAAATGCTGTTGTATAGGCTGTACAAGTATGCCTGGTACTATAATCACAGATAGCCAAACGAAAATAGTGATATTTATATAAGGCGAGTAGGTCTAGGATCGTTCTATCTGTTTCATAGATTCTAAATATGAAGTCGAAATTGCAATTGAAGCATTTTTCGTCAACTTGTACTATTGTATGTGTGATGGTAATACTAGTATCAGTTCTGTAGCTCAGTGATAACTTAACACGCTCCTTCTGCAATATAGAATCATTCACAAGGCTTGATATACGTTCAGTTTATGTGTAGACAAGCATAATATCAGCTAGTTTTTCGATGATTCCACAGTATAAACATGAATCTCGAAAGAAAACCATGCTCAAAATGCAGAAAAATGCGGAAAATGCGGGAAAAAAAATACTCGGGATAAGACGGGATTGACATCCATCTCTATGAGAAACTGTAGGATTTGTTTGGAGGTGTTTTTCGTGTACTTTTGAGCTTCTCAAGAATGAGACACTGGAACGAGTCCTACTCATCAGAAACTGGCTATATCAACATACAAACTGCAGTCTGGGAGTCTTACTATCCCTTTAATGCTGGATTTTTTTGATTTATATCCCTCCGAATTATTTTTATTTAATTTGATTTTTCTGATTTTTCTGAAAAAATCAAAATAAATACCAAACAATTCAAAAAATTATAGCTCCCTTCCAAGTAATTCTACACTATGGCGACAAAAAGTATTTTATTCAAATACATACAATGCACATATTGGAGTCATATTTAGTCACTTTGCGGTCAAATCCAGCTGATCCCTTTGATTTTCATTAATTTCAAGAACCATAAACACGCACAAAACACACCATTCCATCCCAGAAACACACACAAAGCACACCAGTCTTGTTCTGCAGCGTCAATAACATCTGATTTTCAAGTATTCTTTTTTTTAATATTGTTATTTATGGTGCTAGTTGTCCAGTGTCGTTCTAGAGAAGGGGCAGACACACTGACCATACTGTACTGAGAAGTATAGAGATGAGTTTGAGGGTTTTCAAAGCATAGGGAGGGTGGAGTGCTTAGGAAGGACTCTTGGTGTACAAATTTGTGGTTTCTAAAGTACTGGTATGTCTTGTTATTTAGATATACATAGAGATATGTTAGTTAAAGAAACATCCCTGGTTAGGATTCTGTTGGGAGTTTAGTTAGAGAAGGGAATATATTGAACTGTAGAAAGCAGAACATGAGACCGTATAGCTGGTGAATATTGATATTCAAAATGATCCTGAGATTGAAGAGATTCTATCTAGAGTGATTACTAAGCAGTTATATACTCGTAAGCCACTTTCAGTTCAAGTATCAGCTACAAGAGATACTGTATCACCCACACTATGAACATATATGATCACTATTCTGTATTACACTGACTCTTAGTAACAACATTAAACATACCCCGCTTTATACCCTTCCACGTGTGCTATGAACTATGAACGCCACAGCTATAAGTACAACAAACGACTTTACGAATGACACAAACAGAGACAAAGAAAAGCAAACTAACACAAACCCGTATAACACTAGAACACGTGAATACGTGTTTGACAAGTGTCATTACGAAGGAGTTACAGTTCCGAGATTAATTAAAGTGTTCACTCTTATTTTCAACATGTAATCAAATGTTAATGTGGAAGATAATGGACTGTAGAGAACGCTACAGACATCCAAACTGAAAACTAACATCACCATTGGAATCTCCTGACTCTGGGGAACACACTGGTATAAGTATTTTTCTCTACACCACTTTTGAGCTAGTGCCACTTGAAAGTTAATATATATACCCCTAGAGAAACCTGACGTTCCTGAGCCTCATAGCAGTATATCACGTGACTAACTACCTAATACACACCAATATTTTCATTTCCATTTTCCACCCTTCCACCTCTTCACTTACCCTACAGTCACTTACTCACTGTGGCTTATCAACAACAAAGTTTATCAAGCCACTGTGCATGAAAATGATGCAAGATAAGAAGGCCCACCTCCCTCACTTTACCACACCACAGAATGACCATTTTGAACGGTATCGACACAGGGACAAGTTCACAAGACTCCCCCAGCCCGCGCGGTTCGAACCGCACAAACTCCATCTCAAAATCACCACTATTCAGCGCTACAGAGACGACCCCCTTGGTAGGAGAAGTGCTGGATGGCAAGAGTGAACTTCAGAGTCCTCTAGGTCATCATGTAGGTCCTCTGACGGTTGTTGCTCTCAATTTTTCGCAGATGATCGGTACAGGAATTTTTGTCGCTCCAGGAACGATTCTCAACTCGGTAGGATCGATAGGAGCGTCTCTAGTGTTATGGGTTTTTGGCATAGTTGTTTCGTTTTGTGGTTTTTCCATTTACACGGAGTTTGCCTCATTATACCCCAGTCGGTCAGGAGGAGAAGTTGTTTACCTTGAAAAAGCGTATCCTAGGCCTAAATTTATGATACCTGTGACGTTTGCTATCTGCACAGTGATTCTCAGCTACTCAGCTTCAAACGCAATTGTTTTTGCCCAGTATTTTTTGGTATCTCTAGGGATACCGTATACTGAAAACAGAGAACAATTTGTGGCTGTAGCTACTTCTGTCGTTGTGTGCATTATTGCTATTGTTGATACGAAATGGAGTATGAGACTGCAGAGTGTGATTGCTTATATCAAGGTGGGAATTTTGATATTTGTGGCTGCTACAGGTGTAGCTGTCGTTACCGGGGTTACCAGGGTCAAAAAACCTCTCCACAACTTCAAAGACCCGTTTTCAGGCACTTCTTCATCTCCAAACGTCTGGGCTGCTGCTTTGGTCAAGGTGATTTTCTCATTTGCAGGTTGGAACAATGCTAATAACGTGTTAAATGAGATCCCTAACCCTGTGAGAACGGTGAAAATTTACGGATCTATAGCTTTGGCTCTTGTTTCAGTTCTCTACATGGTCTGTGCTGTAGGATACTTTGCAGCTATTCCTAAAGAAGAAATCAGAGACTCGAAATTACTCACTGCAGCATTGTTTTTCACCAAAGTGTATGGAGATGAGTCAGCCACGAGGATTCTACCCTCTTTAATTGCCATTTCGTCCTTTGGAAACCTCTTATCCGTCACTATAGGACACTCCAGAGTCGTCAGAGAAGTAGGCAGACAAGGAGTGTTACCCTACCCTGCTTTTTGGACAAACACTTGGCCCTTTGGTACTCCTACCGGTCCTCTACTCGTCAAACTACTCCTCACCATCATTGTCATTATGGTCCCTCCTCCAGGAGATGCTTTCAATTTCGTCATTGACCTGCAGTCGTACCCCAGTAACGTCTTTTTAGTCCTACTGGTGGTCGGATTGTTTCTCATTCGGAAAAGAAGAAGAGCCCAGGGGCTTCCAAAGGCTCCTTTTCAGGCGTGGAATGTCGTTTTATACCTCTATCTTGCTGTTTCTCTCTTCTTATTGGTTGCTCCTTGGATCCCTCCTCCAGGAGGTAAATATGGAGGAGACGTTTCGTTCTGGTACGCGACTTATTGTGTGGTTGGAATTGCTATTCTGGCTGTTTGTGGACTGTACTACTTTTGGTGGGCAGTTATCTGGCCTAAAGTCGGTGGTTTCAAGCATGTCGAGGTGTTTGAGAGATTGCCTGATGGATCTACTTTTACTAGAATTGTCCGCCAGAAGAATGATTGATATAGACGTTAATTTCTGAAGGTGTTTAACAAAGGTACACTTAGTACTTATCTACGGTTTAAGCAATGATGAAATAGATGCCTTCAACCAGTAAAAGAGGACTGTTGATCTGTGTAGCTTATCGAAATGAGTCGCTGATGTTGTAGATGGTGTCTCTTTTACTGGGATCATTAGGCTATATTTATAATGTTTTTCTTGATCAGAGAAAAGCATGTGATAGATATGTATAGAGCAATGAATATGTGATTGGGGTAAGTCTATGGTAGCGCTCCCATTAGACTCGTTGTAATGTCTCCTTAATGTTATTACCAATCCACTTATTCTTATCAGAAAGTGGTAACTTCAGTCATTGTCCGTACATAAGAGACGTCAGTTTATTAGTAATTCCACTAAAGAGTTAGTTTAGGTAAGTAAAGTATATGAAAATACTTTCGGGTTAGTTAGCTTGATAGTTAAGACTTGCTGTATAAAGTAAGTCTTACTAGTTAGGAATGTAGACCATTTATTGTAATGTATCAACTACAGATCCAATAAGGAAGTCATAGTCATAGAGAAGAAAGATAGAGAATTAGAGAGCAAGTACACGTGTTAACAATACATTAATAATCAAATTGAGTAAACAAATCCTTCCCAATATCCACACCATAAACTTTGGTTAGTAATTGGAAATAATTATCATGTAAATTGTTCGATACTCACATCAAATATCCTTTAGTTTAGTTTAAGGATCCTCCTTGTGTGTCGTTTCTCCAACATTAATGTATATGATAGATGTGGGTTTGAGGAGTGTAATGGTAGTTTTTGTTTGAATTTAGTGTGAGTATTTGTCGAGTTATAGCGAGTTCTAAGATTTTGCCCAAAATCACGATTTCAAATGTGAAAATGGAGCCCTAAACGTGGTCAAAACACTCCAAAAACTTGTTATTCTGAATCAAAAGACCTCAAATATTCTCCCCATATAGGTCACATGCCTGTAAACCCGCTATTTTTCGAACTTCGGCTTAGTAATACGCTCGCACAGTCCCGCGGCACTTTTTTCTGAAAAATTATGTGAGCAACACGGCAGGCTGTGGTTTGTAGTTTGCCTTGAGGTTCGCGAATATCGCTATCCCACTCTACAGAGTCCGCGACCTAGTTCGCTAGTATACTCCGGAAGCCATTAGATAATAAACTTGTTAACTATATCTTACATCACTGTGCTGTATGTACTGCAGCTCTTCGAGCTGCATGCTTACGTAAGGGTATGGTGTTTTTTTTTTTTTTTAATTCTGAAGATACATTAAGCTATTTCTCCCCGTAGGGGTTTATCTAAATAATCCCGTCCAGGGCCAATTTACTCGTAAATATGTTCTTCTTCTCTCGCATTCGTAGTCGTAGTCGTGGTCGTACTCGTAGTCGTTTTTTTTTTTTGATTCTAAAAAGATACATTAAGCTATTTAAATCGCTCTCAAGCGTACCTCTTTGGCGGCGTATTAGTACTCGTATTCGTGTCGTGGGTCCTTGTAATCTCAGTTCCTCCTCTTAATGAGTAAGCCGAAAAATAGTAACAGRTAAATAAAATGAACAAACAGAAAAATGAAGTGATAATCAAAGTAGTCCAACAGGAAAATAGAAGAATAGAAAAACAAATAATAGAAAGTGGCTTTGCAGAGCGTTGAGAATCAATGCTTGGCAGAGTGTTGAAGTGTTGAGTAGAAAAGATGAAGRAAAGAATAGAAAAGTGGGAATAGGAATGTTGAAAATGAAGCCAGTCATAAGACCAGTAATAAGATGGTGTCGTTAATCGATCGTTTGATAAATAATTGTGCGTTTTCATTGCATCTTAGCATCGGATTTTTTATACCGTATTTTTGTTTTTTTTTT
>BCKF01000003.1:1562627-1625703 GCA_001600515.1 Yarrowia sp. JCM 30694 | reverse complement strand
TTTTTTTTTTTTTTTTTTTTTTTTTTTTTTTTTTTTTTTTTTTTTTTTTTTTTTTTTTTTTTTTTTTTTTTTTTTTTTAATTTTTGACCATCAATAATAATTCCATAATAATCGCGGTAGTTTAACGTGAGATTACTCACGAGTGCGTAGAGTGCACCACTCTATAGAAACGTTCTAACAGATCTTCGTAAAGAAGATCTCTTAGACTTGTCGTCTAGCGGCAGCACGAGCCCGCTCCTCCATGACATCAAGGTCATGCAGTCGCTTACCTAATCGGCTAACACCTTATGAGCGTTCTGAACCGTCACAAATTAAAATCCGGTATCCTGGCCGAGCGGTCTAAGGCGCCAGGTTAAGGTCATACCTTAACAAATTTCCTGGTCTCTTCGGAGGCGTGAGTTCGAATCTCACGGATATCATTTTTTTAGCCATTAGCGAGCCAACAGCGAAGCGATTGGCTCGATATTTTTAATCACCACGCCAAACAATTGTTCATAGAGTGTTATAACATGCTCTCAGACGTATACAGGCCAAGTTGAATGTGATGTGGTGATATTTGGGATAATCTTGGCTTAGTTGAACTTTGTTGAATAAACTCACCTCTTAACTGATGTTCAACAAAATGAAAAAATCAAGAAACCTTTTGCTCCTGGCAGTGTCAAAACATGTCCAATCAGTATCATATAGTTATAATAGGAGTTAGCTTCGCAGGAGAAGCATTTTTATATAAATAAACACTTGATTTGGTTATGACTAGTACAAGTAGAGCTGAGAGTCTTCTGGTCTCTACAAGGACGTTTACTCTCTGAGTCTCAACGAAGAAGAATGATGGTTAAATAGAAAAAGGACTTCATGGGAAGAAAGTATAGCTTATAAGTTCACTAATTATCAAGCTTGTACCTATAAATAATGAAGACCAGTATCAAAACAGAGAGTCAAAAGTCAGATTGACTTGGTCACTAAAACGCCACTCATACACACAAATGTTTGCCAATCAGCTTTTATGTAATACTAAAATGACCGTATGAACAGTGTGGTTCCAAAAAACTACATTATCAATTCAGTAGCTCCAATATTACACGAGATATATCAATTACTTTGTGTTTCATTTTCCCCACACCTTTGAGCCCTCCTGACATACCCAGGATTAATGGTAGGGTCTTGCAATTTTAAGGTATTGTTTATTTAGGCTATGGGAGTATTGAGTATTTTTTTGGTTAAGATTGGGTGTATTTCAAGTAATATCGAAAGTGGTTTGTTGGTTAAAATACAGCCAATTTTAACCAAAAAATTACCCAATGATCCCAGAGCTTAAATAAACAATACCTTGAAAGGCCAAACTTGTACCATTAATCCCGGGTATGTTGAGACGGGTTAAAGATTTGGAAAAAATGACACACAATGTAATTGGTATAGAAATGATGCCCCTTGCCCGGTGAACACAATGGTACCATTTATTTTGGGGTTACTTGGGTTTATGCACGATTTTTTTCAAATCCCGGTACTTTATGCTGGGACCAAATTAGGTAATTTATGCTACTTTGAGTGGCTGTAGTTCGATGGATAATGCCTGTAGAAAGGTCAGAGGGGGCTCATTTTGATGCTCTCGGTTAGGAAATTATGAAACAGCTTCCAGATTTGTAATCAGAGGTGTTTTGGTGAAGTTAGAATTTCAGTCTGGAACAAACCAGTTTAATCTCTACATTTGCTCTAAAGTGCAAATATACCGATTTCACAGCAATTTAACACATGTAGCCTAGTTCTACTCAAGTACATCTCTAAAACGCACTCTTTGGAATTTCCATAGCTCAATTATTTGTTCTGAAAATACCCGGCAAAACAGCACCCCCAGGCGTGCGGCTCGGAAATTCAAGTTTAAGGTTTGTACAATGTTTGTAGAAGTGGACGGCTTTTCTGAAATGACGGGCATTGCACTGTATATAATAGTGTAGTATATCATAATGGAGCTACCGCAGAGGAGTTTTCACCCAAGCAATAAAGATGGCAAAAATCTAACTTTTGACACACCACAAGACCGTTACTACAATTACACTCAGTAATGCTACAAATAGGCCCTCTAAGAGGACAAAAGAGCTGAAATGAATACCTACTTGTAGGTATATCCGAGTTTCGAGCGCGTCGAAACATGCCAAGCATAGTATATATTTGAGAGTTAACCCATTTCTCATGTCTACATGCGTAAGATAATGTAGGGTGAAAGTTTATCAGCCTAAAGTGGATAAATAAAGTTTAGATAAGGAGATGAGTTCACTGAGTAGAGTAACAACTAGTGCCATTGAAGAGATGGAAAAATCATGTTGGCTATTTTGAACTGTTATGGATGTATCAGGAGTATCGACTTGTTAGATAGACCAAACTGAGCTATGTAATGAAGGCAGAAGTTGTCTCTTCAATAGCTGGTTGATAGCCTACCATCCAATGTACACTTCTAAGCAAGCCTGTGTTAACATAGGTTAAATCAGTATTTAATTGACTGGGTTGTATCTCAATATGTGCTGTAGCTAGTCGTTGGAATAGGCAGTCATAAAGTCTTCAGTCAAGGCCAAGTTTAGCTTTTACATTGCTACAGATTAAGTTGTCAGCCTCGTCTTGGATCTTAGATCTCAGCTATAGCAAGCTACCGGTACTGTAGTGTGGTGGAGGTGGCTGGTGAATTGAAACTTCAAGCTCACTGGCAGTGCCTTGAGAACCATAGTAGATGTTGTAGAATAGATATCTCTGAAATTACAACTGAACAAGGATAGATCAATTGATGCTGTTCTCTCTTGGTTGGTATTGCAATATTCAAATAATTACATTGGATACCAGATTGAACACTACCCACTGTCAAACCTCTTTGTAGCTGGACACTCTTCTATAAGTCTTCCTCCAGGAGCACCTTAACGACTCTTCAAAAGGTGTACCTTAAAAGGAAGACCCTAAGACGAAGACACTCCCAACACCTTAGCTTAGGCTAGCTACAGTACGACAGTTTACTGTGACATGACATAGCTACCAGATATATACCAAGCACCAAGGCAATTGTATAATTACAAGTAGATCTAGAAACCACTTGAATACTGATCTACTGTAGCTACAACCATGACTAGCTGCCATACTGCAACGACAGCTGTGTCAGCACTCAACAGTATATCTGACAGATCAAATCCCCCCAACTCAGGCATACTAACCGAGTGGCGACCCACTTCAAGAGCAATTACATCCATTGTACCCCGCACAGCCTCATATAACCTGCACTGCCACGTCACTCTTCCTCCACACCGCACTTCAGCACACTATCACCACTCCATTACAACAAAGTAAGTATCACCTTGAAAGAACAACAGGACAACAGTGCCATTGATGCTGCTGTTCATACTATTACTGTACCACAGGAACAAGTGAATACAGAACAGATTGACTCAATTGTCAAGCACTACATTACTAACACATCATTGTCTATTATTGTTAACTAAGGGTCCAATTGAGGACAATTCGTGGGTCTGACATTGAGACATTGAGTAGAGCAAACACTCGTTTACGCTGCGCTTCACGTGTTCGCTCACGGTATTCGTTCTGTAGACAGTTCGCTTCGCTCACTGTCGCCGCCTTTTTGCGGTGCTCATGCTGCGCATTCGCACCTAGCAAAAAGCCGTCGGCTCAAACTCAATCATCAAATCCGTATACTTCTTTCCTCCCTCCACCCACCCCTTAATACCTCCCTCCAACACAAACACCTCAATCGTCTCATCATTATGAGCCTTGAGAATGTCAAAGAACCATCCGGCAGTCTTGACAGCTCGCTGTCTAGAAGACCAGCAGTGGATGATAATCTTGGTCTTACCGGCACTCTTGCACAGCTGGTAAATGTCCTCAATGGAGTTGTACACGCCGGTGTAATGGAGACACAAAGCACCTCTGATCTTGCCGCCCTTGAAATCGTGCTTTCGCAGATCGATAATCATCTCCTTGTTGTCGCCGGACTGCAGCCACTCCAGCACCTGCTCCTTCTGCACAATGGGCGCAATGCCCTGCGGCTCGGGGTACTTTCCTAGCCAGTCTTCAACTTCGGGGTGTAGCGACATTGTGATGTGTGTTAAGTGTAGATGTTGAGTTGCTATGGAGTCGATGGGATGAGAAGGTGGAGGTGAACTTTAACGCTAAGCCACAGTGGCGGTGCGTGCATTGAGAGGGCTTGATAGTGCTCTGATTTGGAAATTGAGAGTTGTATTGTGTTCGTTGGAATCAGTGAAATCGAATGGTATGCTTGGATTTCAAATCTGAGCATTATTGGTGGAGCTGGTGGCTATCGTATTCACCGTCATATTAACCTCGGCCCAAGATTATGCACGTCATCTAGGTGGGTTATATGCTGAGCTTGGGTCCAACAATATTCATGAGATCCAAAGACAACAGTCATGTGACCAGTCACAGTGTCACGTGATCAAATTGTTTCTACAATACAATCTCGTGATTATTGTACTCGTATTGTACAAGTATCATTTGAATTCGTTCAGCCGCATCAAACTGTGGCTGATGATGTTAGCTTGGCGAAACTGGATTTTTTCTGAATATATTTTTTGCAGATTATTTCCTGGACTGGTGAGCGTTAGATCCAGGTATCTCACATATATTTATGGGCTAGCTGAGATGTATAACACTGGTTTCAGAGATGGTCTAGAGGTACGTAGAATCTCCTAATGTGATAATCAGATCAAACGTACTAGCTGTTGTACAGAGAAGTACAGTATTTACGTAACTCCTATAAGTTGGAGTTTCTTCCACTTAAGAGCTGTATCAAATAGAGCCTCCATAATGGCACACAGCTTTTTGGACATCTTAGTTTCGTAGCATTCCTTCACTCCAGTTACACTTTGGTTAAGCTTTTGGGAGGAGTGAAGTAAATTTCAAATGTCAAGTAATAGAGAAACATTGAGAGCGTTTAATATGGAATTTTGTACTGCCAAATACACCTTTTATGATGGATTCTATAACTAAGAGCCTCCCTAAGTGAATCCCCTAACCTATTATGTCCGTGGAATGTCTGTAACACCCAGTTGGCACCCCAAAAGCACTTTTTTAGTTAGATTCTTTGTTAACCGTAAGTAAAAAGAAGTAAAAACCCATTTGCTAGAAGTTTTGAAATCCCCGCTGGGGGTTCTCACCGTTGACAGTGCTGTACCGACCACTTAGTTACTCTCGGCATTTGATTTTCATATACAGACTTCCGTTCATATACAGACTTCCGGCTTCGAGTGGATATAGCAAAGTTCGGGAGTCACACGACTCCAAGGGTCCACTGATGATCCGAGTTTAACGTAATCAGAGAGATCCGAGAAAAAAGACGATTACCAAGAGTGACAAAGGCAAAAGCAAGTTACTGTATACATGAAAATCAAATGGAATTAAATAATAGTAATTATACTTAGAACTCCGACCTACCAGTACAAACCACCTAGAAAAAAAACAAGAACAAAAAAAAGGAAAAAAAATCAACACATACGAAGATACATATTACTGACTGAACAAGCACTCGCTACGCTCGTACTTGTACGCTCGTACTTGTACGTGCTTTACTCAAATATAAATATTAATGCTAAACGGGTCTTCATCTTCCTCCCCTATGCTGTTAGTATGCTGTAGACTGTTCTACCTTGACTCCCTCCTTCAAGACACTCCTTTAAGACAAACTGGTTGTAAGAAGTGATTGACCAGCTCGTCCACCAAAAAGACAGCAGACTTCGTCTGCTCATCTTGTTGCTTCTCTTGAGACTAGCGTCAGCAAAAAGACAGCAGACTACGTCTGCTCATCTTTTTGCTTCTTCACCCTCCTCCACCATCATCGGCTCCTCATAACTCATCTCCTTATCTGAATCCGTCTCATCCCCCGAACACCACGTCGAATGCTTTCCCACCCCTGGAGGTCTCCAAATCATTGCTCCTAGACAAGTCAAAAAGAACGAAATCGAGAATCCGACAAAGAATCCGATATTATAAACACGTCTCCAAGACAACGGCAACGGTTCAGGAATCTCTGGATGTTTATAATGTCTCTGATCTGAAGCCATTATAGCTGCATTAGCCAGACCTGGAATCATGGGCCACATTCCCATGAGAATCGATAACAAGTTCCACACATTGAAACCATGAAAGAACCAGTAGATGGACTTTCCGTCACTGGTGTTGGACTCTTCTTCTTCGGATTGTCTGGTGTGAAACAAGTCGTAAATGACAAACTTGTTTCTTCTGACCACCAGCAAATCAGCAATCATGACACCGGTAATTGGAGCAATAAACACTCCAAACGCAGCCAACACCGTTAAGAACTTGGCTGAATTAGCCACAAGCTGCCACGGTTGAATGGCAATACCAATAACCACCATGAGAGCTGCTCCTCGGGTGATGGAGATATATTTGGGAAAGAGCCCAGCAAGATCCATACCTGTAGATACAGAGTTAAGAACCAAAGCAAGAGCAAGCTGAGATACTGCAAAGCCAAGGGAGATGAAAAATACACCTGCACGTGACTTGGCAGAGTGATCCAGATGTTTCTGCAGTAGTGGCAACATCTGAATGGGGTTCCAGAGAATCTTTCCGTTGAAAATCACCATAGATGCTGACGTCACAATAATGCCCATGGAAGCCGTCAAAATAATCGTCAAAGGAGCTGCAATCATCTGAGACCACCGTGGAGCACTTGGTTTATGAGCATATCTCGTCCAGTCACTTTGAGACAGACATCCTGTACCCCAAGTAGACAAGACCGAAGACACTCCAAAAATCATAGTCCAGCCCACAGCTCTGTTTTTATGCACCTCTGGTTTCCAGTCCTTTGAAAACAGCGGTCCAGCTCCTCCAGCTAAGCCCACAGTCCATCCTAGCAATGCAAAACAGGACATCATCAAGAGTAAGAAAGAACAGAGGAACGGCACCTGCATTTTTTCCGGCGGCAAAAAAAACAAGATAAAAACGAAAAACACCATCCACACCCAAAACCCGATGAAATCGTTTTTCGCAAGATGCGACGACTCGGAAAAAAGACTGTCCAAATCGCCCGTAATAAATCCAGGAATCAACGACCCAATCATCGCCTTGACAGCCTGACCTCCCCAAAACGCCTGCAGCCCAAACCACGCCGAAGTGATGCAACATCGCAACACTATAGGAATATAGGACCCTCGCATTCCAAACGTGGCTCTGCAGCTCACAGTATATCCGATATGATGTCTATCTCCGACTAGACCGTTTCCAACAGCCAACAAACCCGTCAGAAACGCGCCAATCACAGACGCTCCTATCGCATGAGGAGCGTTAGAACCATGCGCCAACATTGTGCTTCCAAGTGTCCATGCAGTGACGCAACTTCCTCCAACCGTCCAGTATCCAATATATCCCCAGGCGTTCCACGTGCGGCGTTCCGAGGGGATAGGAACGAGGTCGCGGTTCGTCCACACGGTGTTTTCGTACGCAGCGCCCTGGGGGACTTCCAGGGCGAATTTCGAGAGCATGTTAGCGACGTATTTGTGTGATATTGTCGTTTTGTATGTGTTGCCGTGTCGTACTCGGTCGTGCGAGTCTGTGAGTGTTTGTCGCTTAGCTGTAGCTGTCCTGTAGCAGTCCCTGGCTGTGGTTATAACTCTGCTCGTTTTCACTTTATTGTCTGAATTTCACTTTCACTTCCTTCCGACCCGCCAATACACTTTATTGCACTTTGCACATGAATAATTAGGTTTACCAGAAGTACTGTCATGTATGTCATGTCTGTCAGAGCCACTTGTTTAGCAAGCACACACAGCCAGCTGCACATGCGGCGTAATCTGACACTAGTGTGCGTTAGTGGTATTATTGAGCGCTTTGCCCAGGTTTAGGAGCAAGTCCGAAATCTGGGGCTGCAAAGCTCACGTGAAAATGAGCCTCTTTTCAGACGCCGGAAGCTTAATTCCCGCAGCGATAATACTGCCCTTGAAGTTAAGCCAGGAGAGTCAAAAGTAGTGTCAAAAGACTCTCCTCCTCCAGACGAACAAAACGCATGTCTCCAAAATTCTCTACGACCACCACAACGCTCACTACACCCCGATAAACTTCAAAAGCCGGAAACCGGAAAACACATCCACAAAACCGAACCCCGTAAAGCCGCTTTTCTACCACTTTTTCCACATCTCGCTTATGCACGGTGGAGATGGCCCACAGGGCCGCTGTACCTGAAAGTCGGGCTGAAGCACAGGTACTTCTTGGCACTCTACGCCGAAAACAGATTCTGACACAGCCAAGTAATCTATTCCATCAATAAGACGCTAACAGTCGCCCACAATTTACAGTGAGACAGACCGACCTAATCTGACAGGAGGTTGTTTGAGGAGGAGAATAGAATGGGTAATACTAGGGCTAGAGACTAGCGGAAAGGAGTAGCGTGTTCCCCGCACTCGTGCGCGCACAATGCACTTATCCGCGTTCCGGTATCTACTCTCGTCGTCCCGCTGAATACTTGCTCCCGTCACAAATAAACTCGCCAAGACGTTAAAATCAAGCGTAAAATAACGTTGGGTGGGTCCTCGAGTTAATAAAAGCCGCATGATAACAAATCTACATTGATGAATGAGAGCTTCGATTCGATTTCAGATCGATAGTCGTGCCAAGAGATCTGTTTGAAACGCCGGGTCAGGGGAAGTGAACACAAAGAAGGTAGGGTAACCACAAATGTCATTTGTCAGGTCTGGACCAAAGGATTATTAATCTATTCACTCATAAATGACAGTGCAGGGGTGTTCTTGGCGGGTAATAGGTGGAGGAGACTAGTGAGTGGTATGGGAGTGTAGAGCAGAAAGAGGGCTTCCCAACCGTATAGGTGTTAGGTATGTTTGAGGTATATAGCGTTTAGGAGACATGTTCTAGAATTGTGAGTAGACAAGACCACGTTTCACCAGACACGTTTCAACTGGTTGTTTGGCTGTTGATTCGATGACACCTCGGGGATCCTCGGACAATGTGGTGCTCAGCATCTTGGCGTTCACATTCGGGTCTTGGCTGTAGTAGAAGAGTGTGAAAGTGAGCAAATAGAAATGTGATAACAGTGGAGTGAAGGAGTAAGTGGGGTACTCGTAGATAAGATAGCCAGCGTTGCAGAGAAATATGTGGGGTATAGATGTTATAGAGGGTGTTGGTGTTGTGTGTGATGTCATGATGGGCTTTATGGAGAACTGCCATTAAAGGGCAAATCTAGATAGAATGCTGCCCGAGTAGATGATTATATGAGCTTTGGAAGTGCTTTGATTGATTTGAAAAAGTCCTTGACTGCTTATTGGATGTATTATAGTCACAGGATCTATACATGGAAGCGGCTGTGCCAAGAGTATACTGGAGGTAAGATAGCAGGTGGGGAGTTGGATAGTTCGTTATCGTTGGTGATTGGCGAGTAAAAAGAGATAACAAGAGTCTTTACCATGTCTAGAAGTCACCATCCTCAGGGATCTTCCCACAGCACAACAGTAACCCCTTGGCACTAACAAAACCACATTTAATGTATATATATTAATATCAGACCTGATAATCAGACTCAGGACATTTTTGCGATCATTCTGATACCATAAACTCCTGTTTTATCCTTTGAAATAACTAATTTTTTTCAATTTTATAAAATTCACTGCAGTATGGTGAGGCTACAACTATGCAGGGCGTGGTTGCCACTCAGCATGCAGTCTGACTGTCTGAACCCAGGGGTTGAGCACCAAAAAACGAGACAGATTAATTGCCCAAAAAGTTAACCTTCAAGAGGTTTGAGTTTGAAACATAGAGAATAAATGAAATTAATTCAGATAAAATGGAGTAAATACAAGAGACCACATGACATCTCAACAACAGAATATAGCCACAAATATCAGCGTACAACCAACTACAGTTTGCAATAATGCATCATCATATAAATTACTATGGAAAGGCCAAGGAGTTGCATCACTCGCTAATGACGAAATAGGAGCTAAGAGGAGCTAATAGTCACTAATAGAAGCAAGTAGAGCTCTCACTTCGTTCGTAGCCCTACTTTGAGTAGTACCACTCGCTACTCACTTCGTTCGTAGCCCTACTAGGAGCTGTACCACTCGCTAATGACGAAATAGAGCTACTCACTTCGTTCGTAGCTCTATTTCGTCATCAGCTCCTTCCTCACCTCCAACCTCACCATCTCCCACTTATCCTCATCAATCCTCTTCACCCTCACATCAAACCGCCCCACCACCGGTCTATGATCCGACAATCTCACCACCTTGGCATCATACGACGTACACTCCACATTACCTCTGTAGAGAATTCTGTCGCACCAAGACGGCACTCGTTTCTTTTCACTGGAATCATACGTATCAGTGCCCACATCAAACTTGTACGTTGGAGCAAACGCAATCTCATGCTCTGAGAAAGACCGTAGAGGGAACGAAATGTTCTTTTTCATCTGGATGGTCAACTGGTCGCTCTGCAACAACTTCTCAAAACGACCGTTGTTGACATGCTGAACAGCCAGTTTGGGGTGCTGATTGACTCGAAAGTTCATATCTCCGAGAATAAACAAATTCTCATGATCACCAATCAGAGACCCGTCTCCTCCGTTGATATATACACGTGATATATCCTCGTCACGTGCATCTTTTTTGAACAAGTCTTTGCTGAAACAACTTTCCAGATCCTTGACTCGGTCCGAAACCTTACTCTGACCAGCTGCTAGATGGACATTAACAAAACACAGAGAAGAGTCAGCAAGAGTAAAGCGAATACACACAGCACCCTTGTTACCATGGTAACCACCAAGACCAGTTTTCACCTCTGAACACTGAACATGTCCAAGAGTAGGAAGCTCTTCTCTAGCAAACACCATAGCAAAAAGACCAACCAGATAATGACATTTCACTCTTCGATACTCTCTGCCCATCACGTGAGTCAGCTCATCTTCCCACAACTGGTACTGGTCCGAAATATCGTCCTTCTTATGCAGTCCAAGCAGTGCCTTTGCAGACAAACCCTTATCAGAAAGTTCCACCAACTCCTGAAAACCAAAAACAACAATATCAGGGTACCCTGCTTCCTCCAGGCTCTGATCAATCCAGTACTTGTCGTTCTTCTTTGCTCTTTGCATCTGAGACGGTTTAATAGCTCCACAGTTCCAGGTGATGACTCCAACTGACAAATTCTGGTAATCACAGTACTCATCCTGACGTTTTGACATGAAATCATCTTCCCAGTACTCGAGCAGAAGAGCGTCCCAGAATCTCAGATTGGGGGAACTGCCAAAAGACGCTACTGCTCGAGAACTGCCTGCAATACCAGAAACTCCGCTCTGATGACCCTCAAACGACTTGATGATCTTCCATTGGGGTTCCTTGGTGTTGATGATTTGAATCAGGCCGTTTTTGAACCCGATCCAGACCATTCCTTCGCGACAGAACAGTGTTTGAGGACAAGAAGGGGTGACAAACTTTTGAGCAACAACTTGAGTAGTGGAAGTAGAAAACACAGTGATGTTGCCGTTCTCATGGCCAAAATAGACATTTCCAGCGTCGTAGAAAATACACGAAAAATCCAGAGACGGTCTGTTGCCTGGAACTGTACTGGACACAACTAGAGGGTTCATAAAGTTCATGGACTCATGAAAAATGAACGCGTTTCGACTCTTACCGACCCAGATAGTGTCTTCAACTCCAACAGCATGCCTAATGAATCCAAACGAAAGCTTGTGTTGCTTGGGAGTACCACACAACGGCGACTCATCATCTCCAGGCCAAACACACACTCTTCCATCTTCAGATACAGAGTAAAGGCCGTTAGGAGACTCGTGAATCAGGACAATGGGGGTTGTGTGAGAAGTAGCCCGTTTGACAGAAACCGTACCATCGTCAAGATCAACTTCCCATAGTTCTCCTTCTTTGAAACCAAGAATACAGTGGTTAGTAGACGTAACCAAGACTGTAGAGATCTTCAAGTCGTTGTGAGGCTCAGAGAACAACAACTCCAGTGAATCAGAGCTCAAAACAAACGTGTATCCACTGCTACACGCAACCAAGTACTCTTCGTTACTGTCCATACACTTGACATCATGTTTCAACGACAACTGAGGTCTCCTGGGGTTCGTGGGAGGCTTTCGGTTGATACTGGACGTGTCAGGGTAGTCCTGGTACCCGTCAATAGCTGCTGAAGGGTTCAGTTCATTGTCGAGTTCTCCAGTTTCCGAAGTCATGACAGTCTGACGAGTAGGGGGTGGTTCGAGATGCGATTGAAGCACGCTTTTGGAAGAGTAGATGCCGTCGTCGTTGGTGACGGGGGAAGCCATGGCTGTACCGAGAGAAGTGGTTGAGCCTTGCCGAATACGTTCGGGATGACGTAAGTGGTCGAGAGAAGAGGTGGAACCGTGTCGTTCGTCACGTGATACGAGGAGGTCACGTGACTCGCGGGAGTCGATACTCGCTGTACTGGACTGTCGTGAGTATCGAGGTGCTGAACTGTCTGTAGCTCGACGGGGAGGTGGTGGGAAGTCACCATCTGGAAGGTCACGTGCAGTCGGGTCACGTGCCAGATCACGTGCAATCGGAATATCCGTCTCCCGTCTCCTGGGCAACGCAGGAGCTGGACTCGACTCCTCCCTCTTCAACTCCTCTCTTCTCGAAGCCACTGCATGATGAACAGGAGGAGCAGCAAAGGAAGACGGGTCGGGAAGAGGTTTGCGGGCAACTGGAGGGTCACGTGATGTAGCTGAAGAGGTCGAGTCACGTGATGGAGGTGCAGTTGACGTTGTAGACCCGGGGGCTGAAGCCGATGCAGGAGGAGGCGGAGGAACGTAGTCACGTGACGGTGTGGGTGGAGGGATATCACGTGACGGAGTAGGAGGTGGAATGTCACGTGATGGGGTGGGGGGTGCTGGATCACGTGATACTGAAGTTGGAGGAGCAGCTGACTCTCGAACTGGAGGAGCAGCCGACTCTCGAACCACAGGAGCTGGGGGCACGTGACCATTCTCAGCACGTGACTCAACACGTGACGGTTGCACGGGCGGCGTACTAGACTCACGTGACACTGCTGACTCAGCCAGATGCTTCACTGGAGCTGGAGGAGTGTATGAGGAGGTCACTCGATCACCAGCAGGAGGAGCTGGAGTAGAGTAAGGACTCACGTGACTTGATCTCACCTGCTCCGGTGTAGTCACATGACTCTCACGTGACTTCCTTACTGCCAGCGGCGATTCCGGCTCCACAATGGACGGCACTCTGGCTGACAACGGGGCAATGGCTCCTTCCCGTCTAGTCACGTGAGGTAGAGCTCGTCCTCGAGGAGAAGCATCACGTGATACGTCGCGAGATGTGTCACGTGATATATTCTCAGAGACGTCACGTGACGTGGTGGTAACCGGGGCAACCGGAGCGACAGCTCCTTCCCGAGCAGCAGGAGCAACGAGAAGAGGACCTCCGAGATCGGAGTTTTTGCGGGGTGGAAGTTCCGAATCACGTGACAGTTCCGAGTCACGTGCCGCATCACGTGACACAGGTCTCCTGCTCTGGTCACGTGACTTTGGCGGCGGAGGTGCCGGACTTCTAGCCGGCGATCTGTTCACCGGGGAAACCACGCGCTCGCGGCTCAATGCGTCAGTATTGCGGTCACGTGACTCAATCGACCGCTCACGTGACTGTTCACGTGACGGCGGGGGCTGCGGCTTCAAGAAATCCCGTTTCGGAGTGGCTGGAGGGGGCATCTTCAGACTTGTCTGTTTCGGCGATATCGGCGTTTCAGAAGGTGTTGCCGGGGTGATCTGAGGGTCACGTGATGCGCTCGTCAAATGGCTCGGTTTCGCACCCACCTTTGGTCTCTGTGGCGAGGTCTGGACGTCTTTCTGAGGTGTTTCAGGTTTCGGCAGAGGCTTTGGAGGCGGAATCGGCAGATTTTTCGGTTTTGGAGCCACCACGGGCTTGGGTTTTTCGGTTTTCGGGGTGGCCGGGTCGGTTTTGAGCGCCTCGGGCTTTTTCCCGACCGCAGGAGGAAGTTTGGCCATTTTGAAGCGTGGTGTGGAGTGCTGAATAGTATGAGGTGTTGTTATTACTAAGTTTAGCCTGTGAGGTTTTGAGGGGAAATAGAGTTAGTCAAGGGTAGTTGGGAGGTGAGTATTTAGTTGAGTTTGGGGGGTGGGGGGTATTGGGGTGAGGAGAAGAGGTAGAGAGATGGGAGTTGGATTGTGAGATAGAGGGGGTTCAGGGGAGTATGGGAGTGTTTTCTGATCTGAAATTGGAGTATGGGAAGGGTGGTTTTATTGGAGTGTTATTATAGTCTATTTATAGTGCATGCTTGTCTCCACAGTTTAGATCAGGGGTATGAGGAGTCACGTGACCTTGGGGAAATATACTGATTATGTAATCATACCAAATAGAAAGCAAATTTGCGCTGGACGAGCAATTTCTGAGCGATTTCCATTGCTACTGTACACCTGTTCATTACGTCATGCAGAAAAAAGGTTGATGCAGGGTCAGAGTTTTATTGTGTAACACGACGGACAATAATATTATGATGCGAGCGGGGGGAGGGGCAGTATTTGGTATGGATGGGGTCCGAGGGGGTGGCAGATGGTTGGGGTGGTGATGGTTTATAAAAGTGCTATACAAATACTTGCTGTAAATGGTGTTAGACAGAGGTGGGTTGTGAAGTATACAAAGGAGTCAAACAACGCTCATTTGACAATATATTGTAACAGACACTGTATCAGGACTTTACAAGACATACCATATTTAGATCGGACATGTAATTTCTGCAATTGCAGACACAACTCAGTACTCGTTAAGTCTTAGTATTCCGAATGATGGCATTACGAGACATTAATGACCCCAAGATGTTGCCATGACTTACTGGAGAAGTAATGAACACTATATATATGTTGAATATGGCGTATAACAGGTTACTATACCTCAAATAGCAGAGCAAGTACAAGTATACTGTATATTAATATACATCTAACCCGGGTGGTCGTATGGAGTACAACCACTGGGAATTCATACCGCGCAAATGACATCAGAATGAAGATTAACGACAAATTAATAAGGTAGGGCTTTTTATTAGGGTGCTAGCTAGCTTATAAGCTTTATACGGATCAAGTTCAAGCTTTCAATTCACATTGGTATGGCGTTTAGAGATAGTCAGAAAGTCAGCTTCAATTGGTCACAGAAACACAACAAGTAATAAGAGGAAATAATATCAGGTATCATCCGAGCCGCCTGATCCGTGTGATTCCAATGGGCAACTCTAAACTCTCGTAACTCGTATATCCACCGAGATATTTCAATAACAAGTTCAAACGACGACAACGACGGAACCAGTAAAGCCAACGCTTAGAAAACACCATAATCGGAATCACACGATGTCAAAGAACATCCCCATACCAATATCTCAACACCCTCCAAAATTCCTAGTTTGGGTCCCCGAAACCTAAAAAAAATCATGCAGAAACGCAAGTAAACACAAAATAAATGGTATCATTGTGTTCGTCTGGAAACGACGATCACTTCTATACCAATTTCAGTGGGTATCATTTTTTTCAAATCTTTAACCCGTTCCCACATACCCAGGAGTAATCGCAGGGGCTTGCAATTTTAAGGTATTGTTTATTTAAGCTGTGGGAGCATCGGGATTTTTTTTGGTTAAAATTGGCTGTATTTTAGGCGAAACATTACTTCCAGTTCTACTTGAAATACACCCAATCTTAACCAAAAAAATACCCAATGTTCCCATAGCTTAAATAAACAATACCTTAAAAGCGGGAATCTCTACCATTAATCCTGGGTATGTTGAGACGGGTTAAAGATATGAAAAAAATGAAACAAAAAGTTATTGATTTAGAAGTGATCCCCATTTCGCGATGAACACAATGGCATCATTTATTTTGTGTTTATTTGCGTTTCTGCACGATTTTTTTTAGGTTTCGGTGTCCTAAATTTTTTTATTAGGTCATGTTGAGATATTGGTATGGGCGTGTTCTTCGAGGTCGCACGATGCCGAATATCGTATTCGCTAAGCGTCTGCGTTTGTTGTGCTGTTGCTGTCGTCGTTTGAACTTGTTTTTGGGCATATCTCGCTGGATATGCAAGTTACGAGGCTGTAGAATTGCCCATTGGAATCGGAACATTCTGGCGGTCCGGATGGTACTGACAATGTTAAATTCGACCTTGTGTTACCAAAGTAAAAGTGATAATTATTTCAAGAATATCTCCTCACTAAACCCAATTTATCTCACTCTATATAGACCCTAGAAAGAAGAAATATCAACTGTTATACTCCTCTAGTTCGTCTCTACACTCCCATGTACGTTATTATTCTCTGCAATGACTCCTTCATCTCGTTCTCAGTATCGGGGTGAGCCTGATAGTAGTTGTGTTCGGAATGTAAGCCAGGGCGAGTAATGAAGTCAGTGGGGGAATCATGATATGCCTAAACGAGAGACAGCAGCGAAAAAGCGGAAAAAGCAGAAAATAACTTCATTGTAGAGTTGTTGGTGACTGGGGGTGTTCATCGAGTATATATATGAAGACAGAGTTCATGTGGCGAATGTTATCCTTGATGATCGTGGAATAGCTCGTTTATATTTTGTAGAGAGATGAGTGCCTTGGAGTTGGAGCTGGAGAGTGTGTTTTTTGATTATTTCCATGCATTTTTCAGACTTCTCCAGCGTATATCATGCATCTTGTGCGTCATCTCTCTTCATCATGCATGCGCCATGCAGCGATGTAGAGTTAAATAGGCTTTAAGCCAAAGCCAGTCGATTGGACAATAAAACGAACACCCCACAATTGTTTATCAGGTGTCGTATAACATGTTTATCAGATGTCGTATAACATGGTTATGACGTCACTGTTGGACAGGTCATATATATGAACAACATGCTGGTGTGTATGATAAATGCAATAGTGACGGCCCCACAGAACTTATACTGTGTAGATAAGTAGCCATAGTGCCTGTATCTGAGCAACTCTACTGAATGGACATTCGTAGCAACGGCCTTATAGCAAATATATAACATCAAGAGTGTACCGTATGAATCTAAGGTCAATTGCATTGTGGTATATCTTATGGTCCAACTACGGTTCAGCAGTTCTAACTAGCCAAAGTATAACTAAGTGCATTAATATTTCCACTTGTCTTGCTCAATGCGCTTGGTTCGATATTTACTAGTACGCTCACGCCCGTACAGCACCCTTCCGGTACTCCGCAAGTACGAATCGGAGTGTGTTTCGGCATGTGTTGAAGCTATCAATTCTGGCAAACATCGAATTGCTGTTTCAATGGGCACACACGATGGCAAAACGAAGATATTCTCGCATCTAATTGACCAGATTCGCAAGCCAGAAGGCAAGGTACTGATACTGACCGACAGAAACAGTATTGCAGTGCAGGCACACAGCCTGCTGTCTAGTTACAATCCTGCTCTGAACATTCAACTTGAAGCTGGCAGAAAGGAGGCTACTCCTGAAGCTGAAGTGGTAATTGCCTCGGTAGGACCTCTTCAGAAAGACCGTGTGTTCAAGTTTGCTGCTCCAGGCCACTTTGATACCATAATCATTAACGACGTTCTCCATAAAGTTACCAGGCAGTATCTGAAAGTGTTGGATCATTACAGAGCGACTAATGTGATTGGGTACTCTTGCACTTTAGTTCGTCCGAAGAAGGAAGAAAAGCAAGAGGTCTTTGAGCATCTCGTGTATCACCAAACGTTGCAAGACTATGCCAAACAAGGGTGGCTGTGTGAGGTCATGTTCAGCAAGAGAGATCTTCCTGCTGGTGAAGTCAGACTACTTGAAATCTGGCAAGAATTGACCAAAGACAACAAGTACAAGTCTACGGTGATTTATTGCGAGGACGCTGCACGTGCAAAGAGAGTGACAAGTTTGTTTCAGTCCAAAGGAATCAAGGCAGAAGCTGGTAGTACTGGCAGATCAGGTCAGATTATTTTGAACAAGTTCAAAAAGGGACAAATTCAGGTGCTGGTTTGCACTACGGCTCTAGCCAAGGGTCCTGTGATACCTCAGATTGATTCTATCATCTGTGACCGTACAAGTACATCTTTCAACTTCAAGTCTCAGATTGTCAGGTCTGTGCTGAGTTGTCATCCTGGAAAAGACAGTGTGGCTATAGTTGATATTGACGACAAGACTTCTAAGAATGTGGTATTTGGACCTGCTATTTTTGGACTCAATGGTGAAGGATCCTTGGCCGAGCTGTTTAAACAAGACGAGCAGAGACAGCTGGATGAAAGAGACTCGATTCTACCCAACCTGTGTGATTTTGAATCTCTTCAGGAAATGCTGGAGGATGATCACCCCCATGAAAAAGATATGCAACTAGCAACACAAGAACAAAGGCAGAATCTTTTGAGTCTATGCAAAAACAGCAATATCATTTGCCTTGCTGCAATGGCAGTAGCTTATGCAAAGATAGCCAATGCAGCTCTAGAAACAGAAACCCCTGTAGTAACACTAGATGAATTCACCGAGTTATGGAACACTGAGATTGACGAGTTTGTCAGCAGTACAGACGACGTCTCATCTTGGACAAAAATGCTAGAGCCAGGCTATACTGATCAATTCCAGGAACAGTACTATTTGACTATGGTTCAAGCGGCTCATCTCATTGTGGGTTTCAACAAGAGCATATCTCAAGTGGGTAAGTTTGGTACGGTTCAGGAGCACCTAGATACGATTCCACAGTACCAGGTTTGGTCTAGTGTTTTACAGAGGACACATGGGTTATCGTCTGAAGAGTATCGTCAGTGGAGGATAGTTTGAGATATCGAAAAAAAATATAAAAAAATATATAAAAAAATCAAAAAAATCTGAATGTACTCTACTAAAATTACACTAGCTATATATTGTGTGACGTTCGTCGCGCTGCTCGCATTCTCGTATTGTCCTTCGGACAACACTCAAATAGCTCACAGGCTCCTCACTAACGTTTGTTCATTCTCGCCGCCTTAAACCTCGACACCTTAATAGGAGCCGCATTTTCATCACACTCCTCCACCGCTTTCTCTCCATCGCTCTTCATAAACCCGCCGTTTTTAGCCACCATATTATTTCTCAGCTTGTAATAATGCTCAGCCACCTCTCTTCTATGCACAGCAGGGTCCATATCCAGATCTCCATGAATAATATCCCTCTCAGCATCCTCCAGATCGTTTTCAACAATATCGTTCATAACTTGAGCATTCTCATCGTTCTCAGCATCCACTCTATCTCCTGCATCAGCCATATCATCGTCCAAGTCCATCATCTCTTCATCTTCATCATCAACATCAGCCATAGACTCAAGTCCTCTTTGAACAGCAGAGTTGTGGTTCTGAGCTCGCTGTCTGTACAGCTCTTCAGCCAGCTGAGACTCGTCCATATCCATATGAAGCTGCTCAAACGCCTCCTCATCTTCATTCTCAGCAAGATAAGACATGACCTGTTTCATAATCTCATCATCATGATCTTTATCAGCATCAGACAGTTCAGTCTTCTTGCTCGAATTGTCCTGAGCAAGTCCAGAAACTGGAGCTTTAGTAAACACCGTACTAGGCTTGTTTTCCTCCACAAACTTCTTGATATCCTCCTTCTTCTGATCCTCATCGTTGAAAGAAACAGCACGTGATCTCACGTGACCATGAGCATGTCCGTGACCCTGACTGGCTGGCCGAGGGGTCAGTTTCATCGACTCGGTGTACTCAGCAATATCTTTGTCTAGGGCAGCTGAACCAATAGTGGGAATACCCTGACGAATTTTTCCATCTTGAGGGTTGGTCTGGTCATGTGACTGAGTGTCACGTGACGTCTTCGTCTCCTCCTCCTTGCCCATTCTGTTCATCATGAACCGCGACATCTTTTTTGCAGGTGTGGGTTTAGTCACAACCTCAGGAGGAGCACTTCTCTCAGCAATATCAGAAACAGTAGGAACAACCACGTGATCATCATCATCTTCATCCACCTCCGGTTCAGGAGCCTTGGTCATCAGCTCCTGCTTGAATCTGCTCTGTTTCTGCTGCTGTTTGAGCTCCTGTCGTTCCTGGATCTTGATAGTTTCCTTGTTGGGAATGCGTTTGATATGCAGGTTGTTGGAAAATGAGACGGATTTGGGCTTTGAGGAAGCAGACTTCAAACTGCTCTTGGGAGTATTTGTTTCCACAACAGCTGGAGGTTTAGCAGCTGCTTCTTTTCTACCTTCCATGATATTTCTAAGCTGATCTTGAGACATTCCAGGGAACATGGAACCTCTAGTTCGTCCATGCTCGTCTTCGTCAGCCTCGATATCGTCGAAATCGTCATCTTCAAAATCCCAATCTCCATCTTCATCAGCTAGAACATCCTCTTCTTCATCCATAGCATCGTCAGCTAGGAGTTCTAGTTCAAGTAGAGATTCAGGAGCAACAGCAGGGTTGGACGTGATGGACGAGTTGGACGATTGCAGAGAAGATAATGAGTCGCTTGAATCGTCATCAGGAGTGTCAGTAACGTCAGTTACTGTAGGTGAGTTCTCAGGTTCCTTTTTTTCAGCCTGTTTTTTCTCCTCCTCCTCCTCATCATCATCATTGACCTCCTCAATCTTTGGACTCTGCTGTCTCAACACTCCAGGCTGCTTTTCAGGCTTGAAAATACCTCCACCCACTTTTCTGGCAGGAGGAGGAGGAGGACCATAGATTGGTTTGGCTGTAGTCTCTGGTTTTTTGTCGAGCTTTTTCTTGGCCAGCTCATTGAGCATTTTCAGATGCTTCTCAATCTCGTTTGTGTCTTCGTTTCCTGCTTCCTCCACCTTGCTGTCGATGATGTTTCCTTCATCGTCTAGTTCCTCTCTGATTTCCATCATAGGAAGGGATGTATCAAAGTCCTCGGTAAAGTCCTCCACGTGATCATAATCGTCGTTCTCGTTTGTGTCTGTGCCAATATCATCCTCCTTGGTATCCATCTCATCTTCAGTAGCATCATCTCCACCCACTCTCTCTCCTCCCATGGCCTGAATAACCTTCTCTAAGTTCGCAGCCTTACCCGTGTCAAACTCCTCCACTGTCGAACTCACGACATTGCCCTTGTCGTCCAACTCCTCCCGGATCTCGTACACAGGCAGCTTATCGTCATGAGCTCTCTGAAGAGCGTCTTCATACGCCTTTTGATTCTTTTCAAGCACACCCAAACGGGCGTCCACGACCTTCAAGGCCTCAAAAGCCGACTTTTCCACCATCCACCCGTCGCCCACAAGCGTAATGATCTTGTTTGTGTCCTCAACCACGCCAGAAATGTGGAATCCTCCTGGAGTGGGAATCTTGATGGAGCGATAGAGCTCGTGGGGAAAAGACTCTAGGGTCGAACGGAGAGTCTCATAGTTGGAAATGTGTGTTTTTGTGTCAGCCACGTGTTTTTCCAGCGTTTTGATGCGGTCCATCGTGCTGGAGAGACGTGAGATGTGGTTGTTAAGAGAAACAGAAAAGCCATGCTACAAAATATTTACACTTTTAGGCATCCCAACTTTATTCCATTGATTGACTAAGCTAAGGCGTGTCAAGGTGGTGCTAACGGATAGTTAGTATCAAGGGGTGTTTCAGCTTGACGTGACGTGTATTAAGCAGTAGATTTCGAATAGCTGGTAATTGTAGTTCTCACAAGTGCATTAGGGTGGCAAATGGTGTATTACTTGAGCTACTTAGGATGTAGTGCTTTCGTTGGGAGTTGTTGTTGAATAGAGAGTTATCATAACTACATGTCCCAACTAACCATCCATTGCTCCACTAAGCTGAAGTAAAAACACCATATTAATATTAATACCCCTACACCACCTAAATCTACCTACCTTGCTATTCCTCTCTTTCAATACATTACACCAACCACCTTCGATCACACCTCCCCTCCAAAACCCACTTTGTCTCACAGCAATCTAATGACGTCAGACGAAGACAAAACCTACTCGTGACCTCTTATCACTAAGCTTATCGGAAAAGACGACGAGAAAACCAGTACATGTCCGGCAGTAGCAAATCAAAGTAAGATGAAATCGAACGAAATCGGGCCTTTTCGAAGTAATTAAACGGTCACGAGGGAAAAAAAACTGTGTTTGCAGCTGTTCTGAAAGTGAAAGTCACGTAAAAGTGGTCAAATTGAAAATAAGACAACTCAGAG
The DNA here is from genome assembly GCA_001600515.1 of Yarrowia sp. JCM 30694. Taxonomy (NCBI): domain Eukaryota; kingdom Fungi; phylum Ascomycota; class Dipodascomycetes; order Dipodascales; genus Yarrowia; species Yarrowia sp. JCM 30694. The sequence continues at coordinate 1,603,555 of BCKF01000003.1, read as the reverse complement.
GGGTTATATATGACGTTTTCTAGCATGTCGCAAAAACTTGGATCATTACAATCAAAACTGGAGCTGATTTGCTTAGTCAGAACCTCTTGTTAAGATAACTTTGTTGGGTTTTGTTAGGAAAAAAAGTCCTTTACCTATGCCATTTGGGCATTAGAGACATGCTAGCGAAATTTTGAGCATATCACCAGATTCACAATATAGGTTATCTAAGCAAAAAATAAATAATATCTCATGACCATACAACATTACCCCGTTATTGCGATTTTAGTTCTTCATCCTAACTGGATATTACTGAACCTTACTTGGAGTTTTACTTATCAAAACTGGTTGGGACCAAAGCAGTCTAAAACAGGTGAAACACCAATATATACACCGAATACAAACTGCCACCAGGTCACGTGACCCATTCCCATCTCATACCCTCCAACCCATATTCCTACCACTCCTAATATAACTGCTTATAATAATTTCCATCCACCAGCCACAACTCTATTTTATTTACACGCTTCCCTTTTAGGCCCACGCGCGTCTTTGGCTCTTGACCTCCTATCCATCACTACTACAAACACGCCATGCCTTCCCAGATCAAAATCAAAACCGCCGCTCTTGGTCGTCTCATCAAGGAGGAGAAGCTGTACAAGCAGGAAACAGCCGAGCAGGCCGCTCGAGTCGAGAAAATGAAGGCCAACGGAGAGGACGAGTATGATATCAAGAAGCAGATTGAGGTGCTCAAGGACACAGAGCAGATGGTGCCTGTGATGCGAAAGAAGATTGTCGAGATGAAGGAGTCGTTGGAGGGGATTTTGGTGAGTACGAAAATGAAGGGCCGACACCGAAGGTGTTGGCCTGGAGGGATATGCCGGTAGTGTCTTAAGGTGTGATCTGATCTAAGACACAGAAGGGCAATTGGGGGCAGTTGAGGTGGTTGGGAGGAAGTGGGAGGAGAGTGTGTGTGTTCAAGATGGTTTGAGGGCAATTGGGTGGCAAATTACATGGACTGGGTGGTGACTTGATAGGTCAGATGGGATACGTGGCATGGTCAATGACTATACATTGTCTGTGTGTGCTTCGTGTTGATTGTGCCACATACCACTACATGTCTGTGTGATACTGCCATTGCCATTGCCTCTGTCGCTACTGTCTTACCACCACTGCTTCTCCCTTCCACTGCATGCCTCTTCTACTTCTGGAATGGGCTAGGGTACGCGCGGACATCGTCGACGTGCGGCACAGCGCCGCTTGTTGGAGGCTGTGACTCAAGAAACGTCTTTTGAGTCGCTGGCTTCGTATTGTCTCGCTTTTTGAGTCACCTTGAGTCATTTGGAGCCTATCGGGGGCTGCCAAACCTACGCCAGGGTTGCGAGATGCTTTGTCTGAAGCCTGAAGCCTGAGTCTGAAGCCTTTTTTCCGGTCGTTCCGCCAATTACCGCAGCTCCATACGTCCTCACGTTGCTTTTACGTCGACGGGGTTACGCTACCGGTACTTGCAGTGCAGCTCTAAGTCACGCTACTCGTACGGCAGTACTGGTACTTGATGGTCGTTGTGAAGAAGATGCGGTTTGAACTGGTTAAAATACGATCGCGATAAGCTACGGGAGTCGTCTATGAGTCTGCCATTTATCTCCATCCATCGAGCAACCAAGGTGTTTCTGATGCTGGATTCTACGGTCTTTTACTGCGCCTCTTTTGTTGCTTTTTCGTAGTCGTTGTTTTCCGGTCTTCCTTCTCCGTACTAGCGCCGGTTAAGTAGCGTGCTTTTCAGACAGTAGTGCTCTGGAGTCACTGGCCAATCAGGAGTGGTGCATTGGATGGGGCATTTGATGGGGTGATTTTTTTATGAGTATTCGAACTCGTATTCATACTCGGAAATGACTCAAATGACTCAAGCTCCTCTGCGACACCTGCAACATCTTTCTTTTGGAGGTTTGGGAGGACTCTGACTTTGACTCAAGTGACTCAAGGTGGCTACCATGTCCCAATTTAGACGCTTTCAAACTTTTTAGGCGAGAGTTAGCAAGACGCTGGAAACGACGCTAAGGACGAAGAAATAAAAAGGCAAAAAAAAAAAAACCAACTCTATTTTTGCCAATTTCAAATCTAACCCCAGGGAAACGACGACGCCGACCCCACAGAGGTGCAGGACGCCAAGAAGCAGATCGAGCTGGCTTGATCTGAGATGTAGAATAAATGAACATGTATATACCATATGTAGTACTGTAGTTTCATGTAGAATTCTGTAGTGGCAGCTCGCTACCCGCCATCGTTGAGTCTCGCTGACTCAAACTCTGCACTAATACGGCATCAAAAGATAGCGTTTAGAGTGCGTGCACGTGCCGTGAGCAAGCTCTTTTTTTTCTATCATAAAGACGGGCCCAACGCCAACTGACGTCTTCTATCACATACAACACAGACAGACACCATGGTCGGACATATTTCGCACTCGGCGTCCAACGCCATCATCTATTGCGTGCTCTGTTTCTTCCTCGTCATGGGCCTGGCGGTGGGCTACTACCACATGCGCCAGAAGAAGGGAGGCTTTCTGGCGGCAAACAATACCAGAACGGCCATACCGTTGGCGATAAATTTCGTCGCTTCAGGTGAGTATTGAGGGGGGATATGAGGATTTATGAGGAGAGAGTGATGTGAGATCTGTTGAGATCTCGTTGAGATGAGACGTTGAGATGAGACATTGAGTCATCGATGTGATTGACTTGACTCGAGAGTATTGTTGATTTGCCATTTTCCAGTGGAATATTTTGGCTTTGCTGAATTAGTCTGATCTGATTGGCTGAATAGTGACATATTGCAGTTACTTCTTTGAGAGGTTGGCGAACTGTCATTATCTCTATGGTTATGTCAAGATGTCAATGAAGGCTTTATTCTGGAGTTCTTTAATCAAGGCCTTATTCTGAAGTTCTATGAGTTGGGAGATGAGTCTACCTTAATGTTTTCGGTATGACTTTAAGGTGGTCTTTTTTAGGGTCTCCATATTAAAGATGCCTTCTGTTGAGACTCCTTACAATTGATCATCATACATCGTACAAGATAGTGATACCATTGATACCCATACTATACTACATCACTCTCCTCCTCCTCTTCCAGAGTTTACTCTATTGTTCGTTACTGGCCCTTACTAAGTGGTGGTCCCAATAAGCTGTTCTGAACAACTTGTTAGTACCACCACTAGCCGGGCGCACTGCGGGTGCTTGTTTTCAGGCTGAGATCACACCGCCGAACTCGACCAAGTTAATGCTTGCGTGAGAAAGTGCTTATACTAACCCAGCCATGGGCGCTGGAGTGCTCAACACGTACCCCGATATCGCGGTGCGTGCGGGAGTGGAAGGCCTCATGGTCTACACCCTGTCCTCCGCCCTTCCCATGATGCTGTTTGCATTTGTGGGTCCCATTGTCCGACGAGAGTGTCCTGACGGGTTTGTTCTGACCGAGTGGACTCGATACCGGTACGGATGGTTGACGTCTTTCTACCTGTCTTGTCTGACTATCGGAACCATGTACCTGTATATGGTAGCCGAGCTGTCGGCTGTTCAGGCTGCTATCGAGACTCTTGCAGGTGTTGATGCTCTGCCTGTGCTTATCGTCGAAGCTATCTTCACCTCCATTTACACCGCTGTAGGAGGATTCCACACCTCGTTCTTCACTGATAACATCCAGGGAGGAATGGTCCTGATTCTGCTGATTATTGTTTGCGTCGGTCTTGGTGTCTACTTCCATGTTGATCCCTCTGAACCTGCTAAATCAGGTATGCTACAGCCCAACCTGCTTGCTAACAAGCTCATTTACATCCTTCCCGTTGCCATTGCCACCAACGATTGTTTTTTAAGTGGCTTCTGGATGCGAACTTTTGCCTCCAAGAACAACAGAGAGCTGTTCTGGGCCTGTGCTATTGCTACTGTGCTGACTCTGGTCATTCTGACTGTCCTCGGTCTCACTGGTCTTCTTGCCGTCTGGGCTAAACTTGTTGTAGATGGAGAACCTTTTGTCTACGGAGATGAACGATCTGCCAACGCTTTCTTCTACGTGCTCATGGAAATGCCTGGCTGGGTCATTGGTTTCACCATCGCCTTCACTCTGTCTCTTTCTGTTGCTGCTTACGACTCCAACGTGTCTGCCATGGCTTCTACTATTTCCAACGACTTCTTCCGAAACAAGGTGCCTATGGTCTGGGTTCGACTTATCGTGCTGTGTATCAACGCTCCTGTTATCGTTGTGGCTATCAAGGCTCCTAATGTGCTCAACATTTTCCTCATTGCCGATCTCTTCTCTGCTGCCGTCATCCCTATCATGTTTATGGGTCTGTCTCGAAAAATGTACTTCATCACCGGCTGGGAGGTCATTGGAGGCGGTTTTGGAGGTATGCTCACCGTCTTCATTTTCGGATCCATCTACTTCAAGAACGCTCACGAAGGTATCAAGCTGCTGATTCTGCTGCAGGGTCTTTATGGAGACGATTGGTCTGCCTTTGGAGCTTTCGTAGCTGCTCCTGTCGGTTCTCTACTTTGGGGTTTCGGTATTCTCATCATCAGATTGACAGTGCTCAAAATCTACTCAAAGTGGACCAAGACGCCGTTCACTGCTCTGGACAAACCTGATCCTTCACAGACCGGTATGAACGTGCTCAGAGAAGTGCCTCATACCGACGCAGACACAAACTCCGAGTCGGTGGTGCTGGACAGAAAGGACCCCACCATTATGCCGGAGCTCATGGAACTGCATGATGAAGGAGGACACTACTCGGAGGCTCTGCACTTGCATGCCACCCATGACCTGCATTTCAACGACCACCATTTCCATAAACGTAACCACGGTGATCACCACGACGCCGGCGTCATTCCTTAGGTATTTAATGTTAATAAAAGTTTTCCTTGTATAAACTGATGAGTAAATCTTGTTTCTGTCCTAGAGCGCTCAGTATAAGAGCTACTGGAATAATTATTGTATATTCGTACTCCTCTGATCTCGGGCTTTCTTCTGGTATCAAGGTCATCAAGGTTGATAGACGATATCCCCCTGCTGAAGTGTGCTTCTCCGTCATCATGAAGACGTAATCGTAAACAAAAGTTCCCAACTGGGAGGTGAACAACAGGCGTATATATACAAGTATATAAAAAAGAAGATACTGGACTACAAAATGGCTATATCTTGACCCAATCACATTTTTCGTCTTACTGAGTGTGTCATGGTTCACTAAATTTCAACGTTTTTTTTCCCTACACTCTCTCTCACATGCTACCAGTACCCCCAGATACCCTACTAATGAGCTACACATTCTAGACTTTCAAGAGCATCCAAATGATATCCTAGCTCTCTCCAAAGTGAATCGCGAAACGTACTCTCTTCTCAAACCCTTCAAAGAACTCTTTGTACAGTGCCCCTACTACTGTATTGAATACAGCCAATACCACACGTGGCTGCAGTGTGTAAGCAACTACTCATCCGAGGCATCCATCAAGTTTGCAACTAATCACAATATCCCTCATATTACGATACTCCTTTACCCAAGGACTTTTTCTCACTCGCAGGAGATGTCTCTAATGCGTTTGCCCGACTCTCTAAGAGAACGGGATAATGGAATACGAAAGGGTAGAGATTAGAGCACTGTCTGGTTTTATGTATTTACAGTATTGTACAGTAATATCTTGTGTATAATCTAGAGTGTACACCTTCGAACAACACCACACATGTCTAATCAAATATATATTACACAGCCATTTCTAGTCTGTACCAGTGTCTATACCTTGTACCACAGAAGATGACTGTACGTGATGTAAAAGGGTAGCTCCAAAGTGACTGTTTGGAGAGCACAAAGACTGTACTTCGTACAGCCTTTGCTTACCTCTTAATAGCCGGCGCACCCATTCCCTCTTCATAATCCTGCAGCGCCTGATTCCACTCTTCCTCCTCCGTCAACGGTCTAGTAGCCTCTTCAGCCTCCTTCATTTTCTCCTCATGCTCTTTTCTAGCCTCTTCATCGTATTCATCCTTGTAATCAATCCATCTCTCTTGGACATCACTGACACCTCCGACATATCCTCCTTGTCGAGTTGCTTCAGCCCAGAACGAGTCTCCTCCCACTTCAGTACTTCCAAACAAATATCCCGTGGCTTTATCTATAGTTGTGAGCAGTGCAATCATGCTCTTTTTGTCCTCCACAGCCAACACTTCGTACGCCACCAGTCCAAAGTCTTCAACGACTTCAGCAATGGCTTCTGTCAGTTTGGCGTACTTTGTCATACCAGCTTCTTTTTCCAGCAGAGGGAACAAATGGTGTAAATCCTGTACTTCAGTGTAATAATCCAGGTTGAAATCGAGCTTATCATACCGGTGAATCAAATCAATCTTGCTCAGAACATTGACCTGAGGAAGATCAAGCTGCAACATGGATCGAAGAGTCAACAGCAACACGGAAACGTATAAAGAAGGCTTGGTGATATAGTGTGAATCAACCAGGTTGACTACACACAACCTGGCCTTTTCTTTCCGCTCCAGCCGCTTGAATATCCTCTGCAGCGCTCCATGATGTGTAAACAGCTCCACCTGTCCAGGACAGTCAAACAGCAAGTACTCATTCTCGCCCAGCTCCTTCACCTTGCTCACAAACCCCTCCACCTCGTTCTCCACCTCCTCCAGAGCGTACATGATGCCTCCATTGGGTCCGAGATTCTGCTCACTCATGACTTCTTCCAGCTGAACAAAGTCTCTGATGTCAAGAGCACACGGATACTGAACATGGTCGTTGGCAGGGTCCATGTTGATGACTGACACTTTTCGACCAATGGCGTTGAGAAACTGGTACATTCCGTAGGCGTAGGTGGATTTGCCAGACCCCGGAGGGCCGATAATGAGCTGTCCAAACATGATTGTGGTGGTTGAGATGGTTTGGAAATATATTGAAAGTTTCATGCATGTTGCGAGGCGGCCTAAGCAAGATTGCGATGTGAGGGGGGTAAAAAAAGAAATAAATGGGGTAAAATTGGATTAACACACAAACTAGCGGTTAATGTTTTATTGGATTTTTTCCAGATTTTTCCAAGGTCTATAACTCCCCTTGGGTGACTGTCATTATCTCCGATAACCTCACTAAGGCAGACACTCTAAATACAGTCTCTGAAAATAATCGACAGAAATAAAGCTTATGTTGCCTCCCAAGGGGTTGGAAATGGTGGATTTCATAGAACGTCTGGGAGGGCTAGCGAGATCATTTTTATCTCATTAGAACCGCCCTACTCCAAAGATCTCAACCATCTAACTCTCATATCTCCAGCAGGTCTGTAGCGCTCAAGAGGGTCAAATAACTAATATCTCACTATTTGTCAACTAAAGTTAACGAACAGTTCATATGAACAGACCACTCAATTGCCACATAAAACGTACCCAAAATCTCCATAATTCCGCCCTCATCTATAATCCACTCCTACAAACCCCCACCTTTCTAATTAACACCCAATTCCTCTTCCACACCCCCTGATCCACCTCCTCATCTACCCCCAAAAGTGGCGTTAGTTAAGCTTCACCATACTTCAACAGCACGACACCCATCATCATCCTGCTTAGTCATCAACATATTAATTCCTCAATCACAATTCCAACCCCCATCCATCAATCAACCTCTTATTTACTTCCCTTCACCCACCTCTTAGTACCTCGCCACTTACTCACCCCAGGTGGCAACTAACTTTATCTTGTGCATCACCACATTCAACCTCACACACTACACCACACTACACATCACCACCATCAATGACGACAGTAGCTCCCGCGCACAACGCATCCGCTCCCGCGGCCCCCACGACACTGGCGTCGTCGTTGCCTGCCGATCAGGTGACGGTGGCTCCTCTGGTGCTGCTTTCAGTGGTTGACCATTACAACCGAATCGCCATGAACACAAAAAAGCGGGTGGTTGGAGTACTGCTCGGCGACAACTCGGGCAACACTCTACGGGTGACCAACTCGTACGCGATTCCGTTTGAGGAGGACGACAAGCAGCCCGACGTGTGGTTTCTGGACCACAACTTTGTGGAGAACATGGGCGACATGTTCAAGAAGATCAACGCCAAGGAAAAGCTCATTGGCTGGTACCACTCGGGTCCTAATCTGCGGGCGTCGGATTTGCAGATCAACGAGCTCTTCAAGCGGTACACGCCCAACCCACTGCTGTTGATTGTCGACATCCAGCCCCAGGAGGTCGGAGTACCCACCGATGCGTACTTTGCCATTGAGGACATCAAGGACGACGGCAGTGCCACCGACAGAACGTTTGTGCACGTGCCGTCGTCCATTGAGGCCGAGGAGGCCGAGGAGATTGGAGTGGAGCATCTGCTGCGAGATGTTCGAGATGCTGCTGCTGGCAATCTCTCTGTGCGCATCACCAACCAGCTCATGTCGCTGCAATCGCTGCACAAGCGGCTGCACGAGATTGCCAACTACCTGCAAAAGGTGGTTGCGGGAACTCTGCCCTTGAACCACGTGATTCTGGGTAAACTGCAGGACGTGTTCAACCTGCTGCCCAACGTGTCTGTTTCTTCATCAGACGATTCGATCACAGATTCCGCCAAGACGACCGACGAGCGGGCCAAGGCGTTTGCCGTCAAGTCCAACGATGAGCTCATGATTGTCTACCTGTCGACTTTGGTGCGAGCCATCATCGCCTTCCACAACCTCATTGAGAACAAGATTGAGAACAAGGAGAATCTCAAGGAGGAGGAGGAGAAGGATGAGAAGAAGGAGGAGAAGAAGGAGTAGCGGCAGCGACGGAAACGAGTGGCCGAAGGTCACGAGTGGACCCAATAAGTGGTTACCCAAGTGTCATAGAAATAGGTTCATAGACTGGTGCACTGGTGGACCAAGCATAAGCACCATCACCAGTGTATCTGTACAGACGAATAATAAATTGATGATGTTCAAGTGGAGAGTGCGGGTGTGCAGTATGTGCATTATGTATGGTTATACAGTAGTTGTTTCTGACTGTCTTCATTATGGTGCTCTTGCCATATCAGTATGATGTTAAATAAAGTGACCTAACAAGATGCATAAAACAGGGGCCTTCAGGGGGTGAATTTGAGGTCTGGGTGGGCTGTAACTTCGTATATATACACATGAGGGTGTGTTTTATCACCTGCCAAAATTACTCAGCTGTCACTATCCTCCTTCATGTTTTATATCGAATATCCCCCCACTCCTATACATCCCCTATTAAAGTTTGGTCATCTGAGATGTTCTAGAAGGCTATCTTGAGCGATTGATCAAAAAAAACTGATCTACCATTGGCAGTATTTTTTGTTTTATAAGCGGTTTAGAAGATCGTATTGTGTTTGTGTATCTCTCGTTTTACGGCAACCACTTTCCATTGGTTCTGTGTCACGTGACTAAGACAAGACCTCGGCATACGGCATATCGTAACCCCAACATGCATACTCTGTCTCCACAACACCACATTCACAACAATGAGAACCATGCGACCATTACGAGGAGTGGGGCGTGCCGTGATGGTGTCACGGGCGTTCTACTCGACGAAAAAGAGCTCCAACACTCCCAAAAACACTCCAAACACCTCCAAACAGCCAGATCATTACGACCGGATATTCGCCTTTATGGACGAAATCCCACCTGCTACGGCCGAAAGCATCATTGGACGGTCTTCTACCCGTGATCGAGTGTCTCATACCGGAGAACGAATCCAGAAACTTGATTTTGACGTTGAGGATTTGGTCAAACCTGGAAGACGAGAGAAACATCCTCCGGCAACTAAAAGAACACCCAAATCAGCAGGAACAAAGTCGCTGATGACGGTGCTGAGTAAACAGCTGGCCAACGAGCATCAGAAGTTTACCACCCAGCAGCGTGAACTGGAGTGGTCTAATAAGCCCAAGAAGAGTGTTCCTCAAAGCTCCACTCCTCAGTGGCAGGAGACTCCGTCTTCGACAAAGGCGTTTGTGGACCAGGATTATGCATACGTGACACAAACGGGCGAGACGATTTTCACCAAGGAACGGCCTCCTTCTCTGGCTTCTGAGGACCTGTTCTCGGTGCTCAACAGAAACCCCAATCCGGATAACTATGCCAAAAGTATCAGTAAGCTGGAAGGCAAGGGATGGAGATACATTGGATGCGGCTATCCGTCTGATTTGGTGGTTTTTGCACGTCCTAAACGGCGTTCTGGATGGTTGAAGCAGATTATGGGCACTTCTGCTCTGGCGTTTGTAGTCACTTATACTCTGTTGGAGATAGACGAGAGATGGACGGGAACTACTCGACGAGCCGAGTGGGAGAAGGAGCGGGAACAGCGAAGGAAGGATCATGAACGAGATATGAAGTTGCTGGAGGGGCAGTGTAGCTGTGGACACAAGTAAGCAGCTGCTGTTATGAATAATGATATATGAATAAATTAGCATTTAAATATAAGGCGATGGTGGTCATGTTAGGGGCTTAGAAAGCTGTGTGGTGTTGGGGTAGTGTCGTGGGTGGTTTACTAGAATTAATTATTATTTAAAATTAAATTAAAATTAAAATTACAAAATAAATGCAGAGAATTACAAAACAAATGCAAAATAATTGCAAAAAGTTACAAAATAAATCTATTAGAAATTGTGAACCCTTCGTACAGTCAATATGACACTGTCCATACCCAGGGAGCTACAGTAATTGTCAGTGTGGATTTAAAATTAATTAAAATTAAATTGGCAAAAATGCAAAAAAAACAAAACAAATGCAAAACAAATGCAGAAAATTACAAAATAAATCTATTAGAAATTGTGAACCCTTTATAACAGTCTTCATGACACTGTCCATACCTAGGGACCTACAGCTAAATCAGTGTGCTTATGATACCAGTGTTTGTCGGAAGTCTCGCTGCGCTCGCCTTCCTGCATGCAATAAATTAATCTAGAAATGCAACTATCTCAACGTCTTCTCAACATCTCCATACTCGGTCGAGTCCGGTCGGATTCGAATGAACACCGCATTGGACATGTTTCCAGAACCCTTGTACATCTTGAGAGCTCGCACGGTCTCCTCATCGCCCAGATGGGGCACCAGGTATCCAGTCTTGTATTCACTTCGCTCCTTGTCGCTTCTCATCTGCAGCATATCCTGTTTACTGGAGGCGGGTCGGCCAGGTCGTCGGGCCTTCTTGAGAGCCTCCAGCTCGCCATCATCTCGTCCAAGGTAAACCTCTGTGATATCCTTGATTTCGTCGACAGTCCAGGACACCTTTTCGGGCGACTTTTTGGCGATTTCGGAAAAGAACATGACTCGAGTGGAATGGTCCGATCGGGCATTCATTCGCTCTGTCTTCTTCTGCACCAGCTTGTCTTCTCGCAGCGCAGCTCTGTTGACCTGCTTGAATTTTCGGGCATAGGGGTGGAGCTGTTTCTCCGACCCCTTGATTTTGTCCTTCATGGTTCGCATAGACCGTCCGATAGGCATTTTTGTATGTGGTGGTTGTGTGAATGATGGTAATATCACAGCTTTTTCATAATATGCACTTGCCCAAAAATTTCAAATAAGCTTCGGGTTTAAACTTTGGGATGTTGTGGTGGAAAACAAGGTTTCCCCGTTGGAGTGCCCTTGCCCCTACCTTCCATTTTCGGGGTTACCCTGCCCGGAAAAAAATGCTGTCGTCTCCCCCCCAGAGACGACACACCTGCCGCCCAACGTGACTTCTCTCTCAGCCTGAAATTTTCGATTTCTCGACAGCCGCGGGGTTTTTTAGCACATCACACAAAGACGTTTGCTCTCTTTTTTTTTACCCACCAGACCGCGCTCCGACACAATCACAATGCCTCGATACACTTCTGAAGTCATGTACGAGCTGGCCAAGTCGCCGCTCTCTGGCCTGGACGCCACCAACACCGATTTGAACTCTCTGAAGGTGATTAAGCGACGGTGAGTATCCCCCTGAAGAAAAGGCGGTGTTAGCAGCCTCTACTAGTGGTTTGATGATGAACTACGGTATGGTCTGATGTTGACGATGTGGATCAGATCATGTTGTGGTGTGGGGTGTGAGAGGGAGTGTGTAATTTATGGTGTGGGATGGTGACGAGTCATCAGTGCATCAGTGCATCAGCATGGCTCAATGGGGCGGATGGGGTCGTTCATACGCTTATTCGGCCCATGACATTTGCTCTGATATGACTGGTTGTGCATATTTCACTTGACCAACTCACAACTATAAAGTCACGCGACCCGAGCCAACGCACTAGCACATGCAACACAACAGTAGCGGTGTGCACCAAACGAGCGAGAGAACAAGCCACACAAATCTGTTGTTTGTTTGAGGGCTGTGATCTGTGAGCTGTGTTTCTGGCACACACAAAAGATGCAGTCACTTGTGAACTACAGCTCTTGTGCTCCGCTCGTTGCTGTCAAGTCCACTTGTGAACGACGGCTTTTGTGCTACATTTGTTGTTGTCCATTCGTGACCTACGGCCACTCATTTCCGTTCCCTACTAACCCAGTGAATCCCTTCTCTACCGAAAGTCCTTTGGCAACAACCAGGACGCTCTCCGACGATTCCGAGAGGAGGCCGAGGAGCGAAAGCCCGTCGAAATCTCCATCGACGTCGAGGATGTCGCCGAGTCCGACATTTCCCTGACCGAGTACGCCAACCGGTACCTGTCGCAGAAGGGCAACACTGGCCGAAAGGCCAAGGGTGGCGATGCCGTCCACCCCAAGTTTGCCATTGCTCTGGCTGCCACCCAGGCCAAGACGTCCAAGTCTGGCCGAGGCGGATCGTCCAACGCTTTCGCCGCTTTCGCCGACGCCGACGAGAACAACGACGAGTCCGCCGTGGCTGAGGAGGACGATGATGATGGATGGAACACGGTGCCCGCCCGACACCAGGTGCCCACCCACCCCTGGCACCGGGCTGCTGCTCGAAAGAGCTTTGGAGCGGACCATCACCGCCCCTCGTTCAATAGTAGCAATAAGACCACTGGAGTTTATTTGGAGTGTAGAGGATCGAGCACGAGCGCGAGTGCGAGATCAACGAGACGAGGCAGCCGACAAGACGCCTTTGACAAGCGATATTTCGACCCGTTTGCAAAACCTTCACCCGTAGGACCCGACAAAATGGCGTCATTTGAATGGAATGTAGAGACCTCCTCCGACAAGAGATACCCCCGAGGGCCCAAGAAGCTGAGTCCGGAGATTTCGCCGCTGACGAGTTTTGCCACAGTGGCCACAGTAGCACCCTTGACGCCTCCTGGTTTGAACAGAGAGCTGTTCCAGAGTCCGTTGACACCTCCCCAGGAGGGTGTGCAGTTCAAGCCGAATTATTTTGATGATGGAGAGTCAGCTGGACCGTCAGTGCAAGTAGGACATTCAACAGTAGGACATACAGTAGGACATGGACCGTTTGGACATGGTGCTATGGGCTCTCCTAATAGAGGACCTGTAGCGGGTTCCATGGCAGCCTCTAATATTCAGATGCCTTCCTTAGGGCATATGAATGCTATGAGTCCTAACACCCATATGGATCAAATGGCTCCTATGAACCCAATGAGTCCTAACACTCATATGGACCAGATGACTCCTATGAACTCCATGAACCCAATGAGTGCTTCTAGTTCAATGGGACCTCCTAAGAGCTCAATGAGTTCTATGAATCATACAGGTCCTATGAGCCCTGGACAAATGGGTATGCCTATGGCACCTCCTAGTATGGCTCCTGGATGCCCTTTGCCTGGTCCGTTTTTTGCAGTGGTGCTACCTCCTGAGATCGTGGACCAGATTCAGCGAGGTTTGCTGCCTCCTCCTCCTCCTCCACCACCCATGCACATGATGTGGAGAGGAGGTCCGTTGCCCCCAGGAGTGGGTATTCCAGTTCCTGTGATGCCATGGCAGTGAGAGAAGACGTGACAACTGACAACAGAGACCGACGAGAAAACGACAAACAGAAGAGATTGAGAAAACTACAAACAGACACCAAGAAACAAGAGACCGAGAGAGACAGACAGAGACATATTTATTCTACTAACATAAACAAGAGACATGAACAGTTACTTGTAAGATACTAACAAGAGAAGCAGATACTAACTTATATAATTGTATTGTAAGATTACTGGTAGCTAGTCTATATAAATCAATCAATTCCACAGAATAATATCCCACGTAGACACGCATTATCGAGGTGCCCTTAAGAAGCATCTTCTTAACAGAGCAGTGAGCCTCAACCCAACACCTATCATAACGCCATACCCACCATTGAGACGCATGAATACCACCATTCGAAAGCCCCTTCTCTTCTGATTCCAGTCGTACCCTCTAAATTCCTGTAACTACAGTATTCAACCCGTGAGACCGTTTTTAGTTTATTTTACTCTCAGAAACGCCTGAACATGAAATTGAAAGCATCCAGTCTCATATCCTCCGTCTAAACTGTTCACTGTCGCATTATATATCACACCAACCCACTCACTACCATCCACCTCTCAGTTAACCTTCACTATCAACAAAAGCTTAACTTTTTCACTTCTATTTCGTCAACGACATCCACCCGCCTCAGTCTCAAATGCGCAGATTCTCAACCTCCATACCTCTATGGACACGCTCAGCGGACCTCGGAGTCAAGGTCAAGTCCTTCCAGTCCTCTAAACAAGCTCTACGACGTTTGCCGACGAAAAAACCTGCTCAGCAGGCCCCTCTAACTCAACCCTGCACCACCATCTCCACCTGTGAATCCTACAATCTGCCTAAAACCGTCGAGTTGCTGCACTCTGAGGGCTTCCTACAGTCGTCTATTCTCCTTCCTGGAGAAGTGGCTCATGTGGAGTACCCCTATGAGGCAGGAAAGGTGGCTGATGTGCTTGTCATGGCGAACGGATCAGTAGTATCTTGGGGAATGAATGAGACCGATACCGAGGATAAAATCGTGTCTATGCTCAAACCCGCTGAAGAGCGACCGTACAAGCACCATGAGAGTGAAGATGTCGATTTTGTCGTTGAAAACCAGCCCAATGAAGACAACTCTCAGCCCATGACTGAAGCCCCTGAACCCACGTCTTCAGAGGACCCCCAGAGCCATAAATCGTTCATGAAGGGTGAAATCATGGTGCTCCGAGGCCCAGAGAAGAAAATGCTGCTTGATAAAGTCGCTTTTTCATCCGGTTTGGCCCGTTCGACAAAACTGGCGGCTCTGGAAGAGTCTCTGGAACGCTACATTGCCTCTCTGAAGATGCTCACTGACCGTCTAGCTACCGGAGAACAGCTTCGAGTGAGCGAGCGAGAGGTGCTGACCAAAACAGGTGAACTTTTGCGTATCAGAGGACAGCTTAACCTGTACTCTGAGCTCATTGAGACTCCTGATCTGTACTGGAGTGAACCTGAACTGGAGAGATTGTATGCTCTGATTTCCAAGAACCTGGATATCGGTCCGAGAATCGGCATTCTAAACAGAAAGCTCGACTATGCGAGTGAAGTTGTAGCTATTTTGAAAGCTCACATGGCTGAAAAGCAGAGTGTGCGACTCGAATGGATGATTATCATTCTGATCATGATCGAGGTGGGCTTCGAATGTATCCACTTTTGGGAGAAGTATCGAACCAAGGAGGTCGAGGTCAAGGTGGTCGAGGTGCCCGATACTTATTATCCGGCTGCGTGAAGGAGGTGAAGGATATGTAAATAGTGTATATAGAGTATAGAGACGAATACAGTAAATTATTGAAAGCGATATGAAAGTGAGTTCATGTGATTGTGTTTGGAAATGTGTGGTTTGGTCTTATAAAATGCACATGTTGAATGGACTGTGTATACTCGACTGAATATGAAAAAATGGAAAAACCAAAATTTCTTCGAATTTCAAGAGCATCAGTGGAGTCACGTGAGTGCAAAAACCACTCCCTTTTTATGGCAGGCTTCTTTTTTGGCACTGTTTGAATGCTCTTATGGAACTGTAGGTCAACAAAGCTTGAGTAAAGTGTGCAGCACAAGAAGACTTATCGCGAGAAATTTTGCATGGCAGTGAGAGGGGGTTATCTCAAAATCAACAATATAACCGCTTAATATAGATGTGAATGCCTTCTTTCAACTTCAAAACAGTCCAGGAATCAAGTTTGGACTCATAGTACAGATTCTCCTAACTAAACCTTCGACTACAATGTTGGCATAAACTCAGCGATAACTTCAATAGTCACACCATATGTGCAAACACGTGAACATGTGCATATACATCCGATACTGTATACGATCTTATTACTGTCTCAGTTATCTGGAGATATGCATAACATGAAACAAGACAGCATGAGAGTACGGGTACGACGTGTAGGTAAGGTACGAGTTCTGTCCTTGTATCTATCTCATCATGACAGACAAAACCGAAACTACTGACACCTCTGAGGAGAAAGAACTCACACTCGAAACGCTCGAGAAACGAGTAGACTTTCTAGAGACGTTTATTAGACGACACAGCTGTCTGCATCAGGATGAAAGCTCCTTCAAGGAAAATGCTCTGTTCGGTTTACAAGTTGTATTAGTGAACCTAGGTTTTGCTTTGGGCGCTATTGTGGTGCTTACAGCAATGCTCTGGACTCTAGCGAGAGTGATTCCGTATCTTGAAGAGAGTGGCTGGAGTGATTATATTCTCAACAAAAACCGGCCTTATCGGAATTACAATTAATTGAATGAATAGGACTGTTTAGGACTGTATAATGGGATGTGGAGGTGTATCTACTTTCAGCCATGTCAATAGAGATGTAGATGTACACATGCGGGAAGATCAGGACGTATCAATTGGAGAAGATTCTAGAAGATGTGGGGTAGATACAACTCATGAAGCAGACACAGCTGGAAATACAGGAAAAAAACAAAAATCAGAAGACGAAAGAAGGATGTATTTTCACTATCAAACATAACATCAATTGCTTCCAGTACCTTTGAATCTACCGTATCTACAATCAATGCCAAGATATTACTTCCCACATACATATTTTGCTTCGTACTCTTACAAGTACAGATAATGCACCTACCACATATTTATCCCATTGACATGGCCCAAACAGAACCAATATCTTCCAAATGGGAAATCATACTATTCTCACATTATCAATATAAATACCCACCCACAACCCCAGATATTCTCCATCAAACAACCACTACAACCACTACAACTTCTACAATGTCCGGATCCAAAGCTATTCCTCGAAACTACGGCAACCAGTCCTACCGAGTCAACTCCAACGTGACCATTGTTGGCGGCTACCGAACCTACCAGCCTTCTTCTTGCGTCATTGCTTAGTCTAAAGACGAGCCGAATTCACTTCTACTGCTGGCAGTACCTATAATTAATGCATTTATTGTTACTTATACCATTTAAACACATACAAAACTACCATAAAACCAACACATTAATTATTTATATCCTTCCTTAATGTCAACCATATGTCATAAACGATAAACAAATGTTTATCCAGTCGTACTCACGTACAGATGCCTCTTCATTCTGGCATCTCTTAGATCTGCATTCCTCCCATTCCCTCAGTCACCGTCCACGTATTCAAAAACGTCTGGGGATCAAACTTCTGCGCAATGGGCTCCTTGCTGACGTACGCATTGCCGCCCATGGCACCCTTGAGATCAGCCACTGTCGGCGTGAACCCCTTTCGCTCCTCGGCAAACCGGTTGTTCTTGACATCATCACCCAGCCATCCGTCTCGCATGGTCTGTCGCTCCAGGATAGAGCCAGCGTTGAGCTGCTTGAGAGATCGAGCCTTGCCGACAACCAGGTTCTCATCAGGAGCCTGAGTTCGAGAGTGAATGGTCATGACGTCATCGTAGTCGGAGAACAGCTCGGCTCGGGTCTCCTGAGGCATGCTGGTGACGTACTCAGCAAAGAGGCTCTCGACCTCAGATCGAGACAGAGTCTTCATCTTGGCAACCATGGAGGTGTCGATCTGAGCATCGGCATCCTGAATTCGCGACGACGAAGAAACAGGCCAGTCGAGGTAGTTGGGCCACAGACCCAGCTTCTTTCGAAGAGTGACCTCATCGCCGGCCTGAGCAGTCAGAGTCTCGGCATCAGACACCTCGCCAACCTGCTTCAGGTACAGAGTGAAGATATCCTCCACAATGATACCCTGGGCAAGGGTGTTGGACTCGGACGACTGTCCAGTCACCAGAGCACGTCCCAGCTCGTGAGCCTTGAGCATGTGAGGGAAAGTAGCCACCACACCGTCCTGCTGAAGTCGAATGACAATGTTCTGAAGCAGAGAGTTACCCAGCAGGAAGTCGCCGTTGGTGGCTCGAGGATTGGTGATCAGCTTGTTGAGCTGCATCGACAGATGCGACACAAAGCCGTACGCCACGTTCTGGTTGTATCCCCGTCGTCCAAAGCCAATCTGGAACCGGTCGGGGTTGCCAAACTCGTACTCCAGGAACGCCACAAAGCAAAAGACGTATGCCTCCTTGACAATGGCGGACTCGTGGTTCAGGAGGTACTGGGTGCCGTCCCAGGCAGACAGAGGGACCGAGTTGTGGGCAGTCATGTCCTGCTCCTCGTTCTGGAGCCGGAAAAAGCCCTCGACAATGGCCAGACGTCGAATCAGCACGTCGGGCGAGTTGTCGTGGGAGAAGGAACCGACTCCGTTGCTGCCATTGGCAGTTCCTCCGGTGGCAGCGCCCACAGACTCATCAGAGGACTGATGAACGTCCATGTTGTTGGCGGAGAGAGTGGTGAACACTCGTCGAGTGGGCCGCTTGATCTGCAGACCGGTTCCGTCGTCCACAGAGACAGCGTGGCCGGTAGCGCCAGCTGTAGCGGGATCCGTGCATCTCCAGAGCACTTCTCCGACCATATCGGAGATTTGATCGGCGTAGTAAATGTGAGTGCCGAGAGAAATCATGCACGCGGACAGCTTGTCGATGAGCTCCTCAAAGGGAGTGTTGTCGGCGTTGGACTGGGCGTGCTTGATGATGGCAGCCTGCTTGTTGAGCAGAGAGCCCAGAATGTCCATGACCGAAAGACCGACGAGGTTGACGGTAGAGGACAGCAGCGCGTGAATCAGGGCAGACACGACGAGCTCGGATTTCACGTTGTTGGGCGACATGGCGACCAGCATCTCGACCAGCGACACGAGAATCACAAATCGGTACTGAACAGGAGCCCACTTAGCCACAATGACGACCAGAGAGGTGGCCCAGGACTCGGGCACGTTGGAGTTGATGATGTAGGTGACAATGGCTCGGGTGGCCGACTGGATCTGCACCACGGACGTTGTGTCAAAGAATGTTCGCAGCGCGTGGAACGACAGGTATCGGACCTGTTTTTCGGGCGACTCTTCGTGGATGAAGTTGTCGATCGCGTCCTGGTGCATGGAGTTGCGCTTGGAGCCGCCATGGTCGGGGATGCCGAGATCGAGCGAGTGGTCGAGCTGTTCCAGATCGCTCTGTGACTCCTGCAGGGACGACAGCAGGAGGTGGACAATGGGGGAAATCGACGTGGATCCGGTCTGAGTGGCGATAGCGGCTGATCCGGCAATGCTCTTTGCGGCCTCGAGTCCCACAATCTTCCACTGGACCGAATTGGGGCCAGAAGGAGCCTTGGCCATGTTGACGTAGAACTCGAGTAGCTGCTTGAAAGATCGCACAAACTCGGGGTCGCCCAAAAACAGACCTCCGTCGTGGTACTGGCAGAACAGCGCAAAGACCTTGTTGGAGTGCTGGCACAGCAGCAGGTCGCCCGAGTTGACCACGTCCAGCAGCGAGTTGACGACGTTTTGCGCAAACAGGTTGAGATCCTCATGGCACTCCTCAATCAGCTTGGCGAAGATATCAAGCGCCACCATGACGTTGCCCTGGCGGCCTCGGCTCACGTCCTTGTAGCATTTGCTCTCGAGGAAGGGTCCGACTTTTTCCAGCTTGACACGTCTGTGGTTGACGTAGAAGAGGAGGTAGGAGAGCTCCGAAGGGTTGGGTTTTTTGTCTGCGGCCTGTCCGTCCGGGTAACATTGCAGCACGAGTCGCTGGTGGCGCGGTTTCGGGATTCCAGGCGCCATTCTGTGTTTTTCAACGAGTTTTGAGGTGTTGAGTTGTGTGGTGGTGAAGTAGAGGTATGCACAAGCCTATAAGACGACTTAAGCTAAGACACACCCCACGTAGAGTTTACCAGGGTTTTAGTTTGAGAGGTATGGCGATCGGGTCGGAGATGTGCAAAATATGTAGTTGAGTCCGGATGACGAATACCGCGTTTTGATTGGTTCAAGTTTGAGATCAGTGTTTTATGTGTTATGGCACTACCTGTTTGCGTCTCTACAACGCCTTATGGGTGATGTGGTCTCTTGAATGCTGGGCTCATTTCACATGCTCGTAAGCTGCACCCCTCGCTGACAGTCTATGCGAACCTTGTTGAGGTGGGGTGTGGTGAACATGGGTGAGACACGAGAGGGGATGTTGAATTGAGACTGTTTAATGAGATAGGGATTTTTTGCAGTCAAAGGAGTTCTCTGAGGTCACGTGACCTATTGCAAATCTCAGAAAAAATATATAGATATATCCATACCCTGGTTCGTGAGCTGCTAGCTAAACAGACAGGGCTTAAAGTATGCCATAAGCGACGAGAGTGGATCACCATAGGCCAGCCCTGACAAGGCTTCAAAAAAAGAATACAAAAAACCAAGAATAAATCAGAAAGAGACAAAAAAATATCAGAAAAATTGTAGAAAAAATCAACAAAATCTTATAAAATCAATAACCCCTCTACCACCACCACAATCGCTAAAATACCCTGCTTGACATCTGTCAAGACCCCACATGGGCTCGTTTTAGCGTGTCTCGTCTTTGTAGAGCCCTTTGTCGACCTCCAGACTAGCCAAAAAATATCGGGGCGGTACCTGGCCTCGCTACACTGTTCAAAGACGTTCCTGCGTGTGGAGAAGTGAGACAGAGGTCTTGAAGAGATAAGCTATCGTACCGATCCGGCAGTCGTATACCCTACCAGAACTCAATAGTGCCACAAGTGTTCGTATGTACTTGGAGATGGTCTTTGTCTGGGTGTCTTGTCCATACAAGTACCAGGTAGCCAGACTGCATCTCATTATGTCTCACGAAAAGCAGCCAGTGTCTTATGTCTGGGAAATGAGACTGCACAGGTGGTCAGCATACAGATATCAGACCAATTGACTTGCTACAAACCAAAGTGATTGAGGAAGGCTCAACTTCTATCTGTTAATGTGTCATTATTGCTTAATCGAGACAGGGATAATATTTTTTAATTCGAGTACCAGGTAATCAACAATATGAGTTGTAGCCGCTTACCTCTATGGTTCCTCCAGGCACATAGATCTAACCGAAGAGGACCAAAATTAGTACCAAAATGATGACAAAAATGGTCCGCTTCTAACGAAATAACCCTTATATCAGCAGCGTTAGTATTCCGGCAGCTACAGCCATTCCAAGAACATACAATACAAGTCTCTACAAACCAATACCAACACCACAGAATTCACATTATTTCACACACCACCGCCTCCACCATCACCACCACCACCTCCTCCTCCTCCTCCTCCTCCTCCATCACAACCTCCTCCACCTCCATGACTTCCTCCACCATCTCCATTACCTCCTCCACCATCTCCAAATCCATGATAACCATGACTTCCTCCTCCATGACCAAAAAAGATTCCCCATCCACTCCCATAAGCAGTGTGCACGTGACCTGTATCACGTGACCTATACCCTTGATCATGTGACCGGCTATACACCTGCTCACGTGACCTAACACTCTCCCTATCTAGCTCAACCTCATATGGACCATCTCCATTGGGACCATATTCATAAGGCAGATATGCTCCTCCTACTCCATGAGAAACATACTCTGCTCGTCCTGCTCGTCCCGATCTCAAAGCAGCAGCATTGGCGGCAGCAGCTCTAACTGCTTCACTATCACTTCGAGTGCTTCTTCTATCAACATATCCTTCTCCAGGAACCATACCTAGACCAGCAGCTTCAGCAACCGCTCTCACAGCTTCTCTGTTGCTTTGAGAGGGTGGAGGAGGAGTTCTTTCACAAAGAGAGACTACTCCTAAACCCGCAGCAGCAGCAGCAGCTCGTACAGCTTCACTGTCACTTCGTTGACTTGGTCTAGTTCTAACTGGACTTGAATCGTATGTTCTTGGAGGAGGAGTCACGTGATGGTATGGGCAATCATCTATCACGTGATACGGAGGTGGCGGATCGTTTTGTAGTGGCATATTGTAGAAGTCACGACGCTTTTGTCTGGTTCGGGTGCAGGAGTAGAGGATTACAAAGGTAGCCAAGGTGCAGACAATGATGACAACTGCTATCCACCAGGAAGGGAGCATGTGCAAGTGTATTTAACAACTAGCTGGAGTTGACAAGTAAGTAGTTTTGTTGGAAGTCAACACTTTACTTAGAGATGATTGGAGTGTCAACTAGAGCTAACTGGGTATCAGTGTTGGTAACGGTGAAGATGTAGATGTACAGTAGATGTAGACGAGAGTGAAAGGTGAATGTAGATGTGGCTGTTGTAGTTGAAATTCAGATATGGCCATGACATCCGTTATATACATGACTGTAACATAGGCTCTATCCAGGTAAGACATTAATATCCAACTAAAAAGAACTTATCATACGTAATATCACTCACGTGACTTCTAAAAATAAATCTACGAGATCGGTTTCTATATTTGGACTTCAAAATACCCGCATTAGCTTATCAGTTCAATGAAGCGGATGAGCTGAGACATTGATATCAAGCTTCTTTGACAGATGATAATATTTCGTCCTGTGACCATGGATATTAATAATTTGGCATCGTTGCAGTTGATTAGGGGTATGATGAGGATGTATGAATGCTTGTGGGTCCAGTTGGTTAGGTGTTTGTTACTAAAATGCTGGAGCAAAATCATTACATTTCTAAGATAAGGAGATCAGAAGAATTCATTTGGTACCAAACAGTGTAAATTTATATCTCTATATGGTGAAATACACCGATAACTCCTTTACTCCAATTCTATGCTATATTCTATTCTATATATATAATGTCTACTTTTTACTCCTTCCCACAACCATAGCCAAACCAATAGGAACCACTGAGAAACAGGCTGCTGTAACAAACACATTCTGAACTCCCACTTTATCAACCCAGGGTGATAATGAAAACGACTCGACCATACAAATCGAGTTTCTCACTACCACTACTGCCACCAAACTCTGAGCAGCAAGTGACTCTTTATAATCAATCAGGAACGTCAGAACGATCGATCCCACTGACCCAAAACCAAACGAAACAGCTCCAAAAGCTAGTGTAGGCACTATCCAATGCACTCCTCGCGATGCAGCAACTCCAAATGTCAGTAGACCTGCTGTGACTGCTAATAAACCCGGATAAATCAGTTTCAATCTCATCTCAGCAGAGTACACTCCTTGGTTGAGTCTAGTTCGTCGAACAATATCCCAATCAGAAAGATACCCGCCGAAAAATGATCCCAGAGTCATACCAACAAAAGGAGATATGAACACTAAGCCGATACTCCAAGGGGTCATGTTGTAAGGAGCTTTAGCAAAAAGTAGAGAAGTCATAACTGAAGACATGGAGAGAGCTAGTAACAGAAATCCATATGTCATAGCTGCAAATGCAACCACCGAATAAGTGAGTAGCTGAAACGGGGTGTAAAAAGACCGGAAAAAGGTCTTCCATCCAGGAGTCACAGTATACCAAGGGATATGAGGAAAAGCACTCACAGTTCTACTCTCAGCCACCTCAGTATCATAAGAAGCATGGCTAGCAGTATCATCTAGAAGCGTCTCTTCTTCATCCTTGGATCGAACCAACGATGATTCAGGTTTCAAGCCGTCAAAATCATGTTTAGTTTCTTCAAACAAAAACAGTGAAGCCACCAGTTCAACCACCTGAAACAGTCCTACTGCCCAGTAAGCTGCTCTCCATCCCCAGAGATTGGTTATAGCTCCAGCAGGTACCAGAATCAAAAAGTTTCCCACAGAAACAGCGATAATGTACATGCCATTATACGTGCCTCGTTTTTCCACTGGAAACAAGTCTGCAATCGTCATTTGAACACAAGCCTCGGTCAAACTAGCTGCCATACCTTCAAGAAAAGAAATAGCATACAGTTCATAAAGACTCGTCATCTGAGCTTGCCAGAGAGACGTTCCAAGTGATAACAGAATACCAAACAGGTATACTGGTCGTCTTCCAAACTTGACAGCAACAGGAATGAATAGTGGACATCCAAGTCCTAAACCTGCTATACTGAAAGCGTAGCCTCTATTGAGCTCAGAAAATTGCCAGCCCAAATCTCGTGTCTGAGGTCCCCAAACTACCGATGCTTGACACATTGTAGCGAATGACGTCAGAGTGAAAAGTGAGACAAAAAAGAAGTTGACTTGTTTGCGCCATGTGCTCCAATGTAAAGGTGTAGTCATTGTATTGTCGTTGTTGTTGTTCAAGTTGACCAGCTCAATATCAACATCAAGTCCAGACATGTCATTGTATATGTTGACAGACGAGGGTATAATACAGCTGTCACCTAGAGTTTAATAAGATCACCGGGAAATCCATAAGGGTGAATGTGTGGAAAGGGGGTGAAGGAAAATGGAAAAATGTTCGTTATTTTGGGCAATCGTTTATCACGTGATTACATTTTCCCTTGTATTTCTAGCGATTTTATTCGTTATCTTATGCAGGCTCCTGTACTTTCCCGGACATGCTTGACACGCTTAACACGCTTAAACCATGCGTGATAAAGTACCCCGATTTCATTATAAAAAAATAAACAAACAAATTCCTGAAATAGAAAAGCAGCTTCCACAGGGTGTGCACTGTATCATACGACTCATGGTAGAGTATACTTGCCAGCTATTATCACTTGACAGCTGTTCTGGGTGACATCTTCATGCAGCTATTAATAATCACCTATGTAACGTTACAATACAAGCCGTGTTTGAAGCCGTACTGGTATCGTACATGAGTCACGTGATTTCCTGGAAATCATGGGTCTCACCATCTCATTTCCGAATGATCTGGTGGCCTTGTTAGCGTGTTTTTATCTTCTCGAAGTTATAGAACTCACCAAAACCCGACTAAGTGAACTCTGAATAAGCCACAGTGGTCATCAGGCTACTTGTACCAAGGTAGCGAACGTTGGAAGTGATTTTCTGTCTAAAATTGAGTGATCTGAAATTCGAATTTGTCCAAACTCGAACCCCGAATAACACGAAAAGTCGTCCACACTTTTCCCACTGCACCCTAACGGACCTCTAAAAATACACCCCAAACACGAATCTGCGAAACAGGAACCAAGCACTTTTTTTTTAATTCTGAAGATACATTACTCTAGAGCCATAGGGTGCTCGAATACACCCCAGAAAGATTTTTGAAACCTCACCAAACCCGATATTTCGTCAAAAACCGACATTTCCAAATTTCACTCAGTTCGATTCCCCATCTTGCCAAAATTTCACTTAAAGTTTCAGCCTCCAAAATATCTGCACCTAGTTATCACCACTATCACCACACCACTACAACATGGCCTACGTCAAAGGAGGAGTGTGGACTAATGTCGAGGACGAAATCCTCCGTGCTGCTATCTCCAAATACGGACTCAACCAATGGGCGCGTGTTTCTTCACTTCTAGCCCGAAAAACAGCCAAACAATGCAAGGCCCGATGGACGGAATGGCTTGATCCGACCATCAAGAAGATCGAGTGGTCACGTGAGGAGGACGAGAAGCTGCTGCACTTGGCCAAAATCTTTCCTGCTCAGTGGCGAACCATTGCACCTTTTGTGGGTCGAACTGCGCATCAGTGTATTCAGCGGTATGAACGACTTCTAGCTGAAGTTGCTGGTGAGGTTGAAGGCGAAGATGCCTCTGCTGTGGCTTCTGCTCCTGCGACTGAAGGCGATCAGTTCCCCGAAACCAAACCTGCTCGTCCTGATGCTGTGGATATGGATGAAGATGAGAAGGAGATGTTGAGTGAGGCGCGAGCTCGACTGGCGAATACTCAGGGTAAAAAGGCCAAGAG
Organism: Yarrowia sp. JCM 30694; assembly: GCA_001600515.1. Lineage (NCBI taxonomy): Eukaryota > Fungi > Ascomycota > Dipodascomycetes > Dipodascales > Yarrowia > Yarrowia sp. JCM 30694. Next base: position 1,577,545 of record BCKF01000003.1, on the reverse strand, counting down.
AAAGGACCGAGAGCGGATGCTGGAGGACTCTCGACGACTAAGTCAGCTTCAAAAACGACGAGAATTGAAAAATGCAGGAATTGATACTCGATTGAGTAAACGCAAGAAGAATGAGATGGACTACAATGCTGATATTCCTTTTGAGCATAAACCGGCTCGAGGGTTCTATTCTACGGCGGAAGAGGAGCACGATAATGATGCCGACCGTCTGAAACACAAGCAGATGCATCGAACTGTAGGTGCTGACCAGAGTTCCGGCAAGAAGGAAAAACGCGAGTTTTCAAAGGAAGACGAGGACAAGAAGAAGGAGCAGCAGAAAACGGCGTCCGCGCAACGAACGCTGCAATTGGCACAGCTGGATTTGCAGGATCAGATTTCCAAACGGCGAAAATTGAACCTTCCAGAACCCCAGATTCAGGAAGAAGAGATGGAGGAGATTGTCAAGCTAGGAGCCCAGGGAGAAGCTCTACATAAAAAGTACGCTGATGGCGTTGCGGGGAGCTTGTCTGGAGAGTACGATGACAAGATTGTTGACGATTCGATCAGAACTCCTCAGGTTGAACAGTCAAAGGTCAGAACTACTATTGGAGAGATTAAAGCTATGGAGAATCGGTCTGTTCTTGGTAAGAGGACCGAGGAGGAGGACACTGTTGACTCTGAAGGATTTGCTGTTCCCAAACTTCCAGGCACTGCAGATACATCTTTTGGAGCAGCTACACCTGCTGGAATGACTCCTCTAAAGAGAGATGCTCTAGGTCTGGCTGGATCTATTGAAGCTACACCTGTTTCTATTCTGAGACAAAAGCTGGCTTCTCTTCCTAAACCCAAAAACGACTTTGAAATCACTGCTGAAGATGATGATGAGGAAGAAAGTGAAAAGAAGGAGACTGAAGCTATTCCTGTGGACAAGGGAGAGGAAGTGAGACTCAGGAAGCTTGCAGAGGAGGAAGCACGACAAGAAGCATTGAAAACTAGGTCACAGACACTTCAAAGGGGACTTCCTAGAGGTACTGTTCCGGAGGGTACTTTTGAGGACGTTCTTGATCAGGAAGTCGTCCAGCTGTTGAAGGAAGAGGAGGAGAGGTTCCCAGAGGGTGATACAGTGGCTCAAGTAACTGGAGAGTTCTCTCTGGATGATTTAGCAGATGCTGAAACTCTTATTGAGATGGAACTGCTGGAAGGTGAGGAGCAAGAGGAGAAGGAGGTGGTTTTGGAGGTGGCTGAGCTTCCTGGGCTTACTAAGCTTGCGTCAGAGTCCAAGGAAGACTTCAAGAACCGAGTTGAGGTCATTTCCGACCAGCTGGTTGACTCCCTGACTTCTCTCTCTGAAACATGTCAGAATGAAGAAACAGCACTGGTGGAAAAGTTCAAGGCGTATACTAAACGTCAGGCTACACTTTCCAAAAAGCTAGCCACGCGGTGGTCGCAATTGGAGGCTGTTAATGTGGAAATTGCTGTTTTCAGCGAGCTGGCTAGAATGGAGGAGGTGGCCATTGAACAGAGAAGCGCCGGACTACAGGAGGAGGTTGATTGGCTGGTCAAGAAGGAGAGAGCCGCACAGGACAAGTACAGGGAGTTGCTTCAGAAGAAGAGTGAAGTGGGTGTTTAATTTATTACAAATAATAAAGAAAATAAAATAAAAATCTAAGAAATCCAGGTCTGTGTCAGTGTAGTATGTAAGTTGACTTGCTCAGTTCTACTCAACAAAAAAACAAAGAGATGCTACGAATAGAGGACAACGGTGGATGACAATTGATTATGTCATTGTTTTCTCTCTAGCCAACACCTTCTGGAAGTCCCAGGGTTACAATTCAGTGCTTATAGTTCAATATAATATCGTACGATACATGCACCCCAGTTACATTGACTCCAGCCTTCAGCTATAGACAAGCCCTCTTGCAGGACAAAGACTTTCATCATGCGATCAATAAAGACACCCTGGTGGTTAGTAGATACTGTAGCACTGAACAATGTAGAGTTGTATCAGACGGCACCAGCCAGAACTTCCTGTTTGGAAATTTTCAATGCTTCTAGACTCTTGTGCAACCCGTTTCGTATGAAATCTCAAGATCACCAACCCTAAATTCCCACAAAGGATTACGTCGCATATCCGCTAGTGTGTTGTGGCGCATCGCGTTGGCGTAGGATTCCACGGACCCTATAGTCTAGCGCCGTAACGGCAAGATGCAAAGGGTCAAAAATGTGGAGGTGGTACAATGTAACGGGCCATCTTCCAGGAGATAATGTGAACTACTGCGGAAGTACTTGTACTGATGGTGTAGCAAATTTACAAAAAAATTAATAGCAGAAGAGTATCTGAACAAATACAATGTAGCTACCACCAAATCAGTCATTCCAGATACAAGTGCCCCTGAAGACCAACCTTATTTAAACACTGCATGCAGTATGCAGGTGGCGCTGTATTAGGCAATAAGCATGCGGAAGGCCTATTTTGGTATTTTCGAGTAGTAAGCCAACTTGGTCAGCCTTGTCTTTGTGAAATTAGTCTTGGCATCTTCTCAAAGAAGGCATGGGTTACTAAATCTGGCGATATTGTCACGCGGTAGAAACTGAAAGAGTAACATGGCATGGTTTAGCAAGCGGCTCAATGGCACTAGTCTTCTTCCATTTCACTTGCTTCCTGCGTACTGTAACAGGTTGATGATGTCATTCTTGATACTGTAACATTGAGTCGGAAGAGTGCTAACAAGATGATGCAATGTGGGACAAGAGAGAGAGAGAGAGACAGAGAGAGACAGACAGACAATATAAAATAATTATATAATAAATATCTTTTTAATAATTTCCATGTTTAAGCACATTACCGGTACTACAGTATATAGTAATTGCTGCCCATGCATAAATAGAGTGTGGCGGGGAAAGGGTTCACCAGTTTTAAGCATTTCTCAACACAAAACACCTTAACTTCTTGATGACACGTTGCCCAGAATTCGAACAGAAAAAAATCAAGATAAAGAAGAAAAACCACATCAGAATCGGACACAAAGAGATATGTACGAATGCCACACACTGCCACAATGATACCCTCTCTTCTTGCATCATCACTGCATCTCACTGCTGTTGATGCCACGACATTGGTGAAGTGATACCCTCAACGTGACACTCTCACAATATCTATTTAACCCCCATACCCCCCAAGCATTTACTCCCCACGCCAACAATGCTCTTTCGATCAGCCTTGCTCGCTCTGGCTCAAGTCTCGGCCGTTTTGGCCCAGACACTTCTGCCCAGCCCTATTACTGGTATGTCTGTGAGCGCTCGTCAAGCTGCACCTGCTGACAAGACTAATTACCGATGGGCCACATGGTTTGCTGATGTTCCCTTTGAGTTTTCCGCCGCCGATGCCGCCACTATCACCACTGGAGACTACTTTGAGTTCAAACTGACTGGAAACAACATCCAGCGTCCCGACAACTTCCGGACCTACGATTTTGTCATCAAGAGTGATGATGGAGATGACCTGTTTCGTGTGATTTCGGACGACGGAATCGCGTTTACAGCCACAGCCACCTCTTTCTTTGATAATCGAATCGCTTCTCTGTTGGCCGGAACTTTCACAGTGGAGTACATTGTCAATCCAGCCATTGCCGATGGAGGAGGTCACAGGGTCAACATCGATTCTTTCTCAGATACCTTTGGAATTCTCCCTGATTATACCACTACCGGGCGTCCTAGTTATCTCTCCTTCTCTCGGCAAGGAGACGTCGTTGCACCCCGTGTCTTCTCTTACTTTCGTATCGCTGGTTCTAGCACAGGTGTCAAGTATTCCTCGTTGGAAGTCATTGACGGCGTTGGTTTTAATTTTCAACCTACAGACCAGCTTTTTGGAATGCTGATAGCGGAATACATATACCCTGCGGGGACAGTAGTCAACCCTAATCTGACCCCACAAGATATTGATGTTGGCAGCTCTACCTCTGCTTTGTTTGCTGAGACCCGCGTAGATCAAGCCAGGGCCCCTACTGCCGCTACAGGTCTTTTCCAAGGTCCAGTGGGTCAGTTTGACGACTCTGGGGCCGAAGCATGTTTCAGGTACTTAACCAACTACCATGCTGGAGCTCCATTCCAAATGACCTTTTGCATTGTTCCTGGCTCTGGCCCTGGCGGTGTTACCAACGGTTATGGTCAGGCTGCTGTTGCTTTTGAACTCATTTCTTCGGAGGTTGAAACTACTAGCACTGAGCCTGCTACTTCCTCTGCCGAGTCTACCACTGAGACTTCTGTTGAGGCTTCCACTACCGAATCTGCTGTTGAGACCACTTCTGAGGCTGAGACTTCAACCGAGCCTCCTGCCGAGGTTTCTACCACAGAGCCTGTTGCTGAGACCTCATCTACTGCTGAAGCTTCCACCGAGTCTCCCGTTGAAACTTCTACTACGGAGCCTGTAGTTGAAACCTCTTCTGCTGCTGACACTACCAGTGAGTCAGCGATTGAACCTTCTTCTGCTGATGTGACTTCTACCCCAGCCGAGACTTCTGCTGCTGAGTCTTCCGCTGAGCCCACTTCTGACGTTGTCACCTCTTCTCCTGTTGAAACCTCTGAAACCACTACCGATGCTGCTGTTGTTACAGATACCTCCGCAGTTGAGACTTCCCCTGTCGTCCCCACCGATCTTCCCATTGAGACTTCCGCTGTTGTTTCTGATGCTCCCACCAGTGTGCCTACTACTCCCGAGTACTCCGTCGTGGTCTCTACCATTTACATCTACACCACCGGTACCGACGGCTCCTCTTCTAGAAGTCCCTTCACTTTCACCCTTCCTCCCTTTCCTACCCGATCTCCTTCTTCTGCTACCGCTTCTCTTCCTGCTTCTACTGGTGGATCTGGTACTGGTTCTGAGGGTGATGGCACCTCTCCTTTCACTGGCCTGAACGAGCTTCTCAAGGAGCTTCTTGAGGGTCTCAGCCAACTTACCAGACCCCGGCCTACCAACGGTGGCACTTCTCCTGTGACCCCTCCCGTGACCCCTCCCGTTACTGATGCTGCCCAGGCTCTTCGTGACTTGATCGAGAGTCTCCGACGAGCTATTGGTGATCTGGTAAACGGCAGAGGAAACGCAGATGATCTGAAGAACGGTGCCAACGATCTCTCCTCCGGTCGTGACAATCTTGCTGGTGCTGCTGATGGTTCTGGCCTGGATCTTGGAGCACTGCTCGACGGGCTCCAGCGTGCCATTGACCAGCTTGCCAACTTGACTGGAGGCTCTGGTTCTGGTTCCAACGGTTCTGGTTCCAATGGCTCTGGTTCCAACGGTTCTGGTTCAGGATCTGGTTCTAACAACTCTGGATCTGGTGCTGGAGGTTCAGGTTCCGGTTCCAACACTGGTTCCAACGCTGGTGGTGCTGGATCTGGCGCTGGTGGTGCGGGATCTGGTGCTGGTGGTGCTGGATCTGGTGGTGCTGGCGCTGGATCTGGTGGTGCTGGCGCTGGATCTGGTGGTGCTGGCGCTGGCTCTAACTCTGGCGCCGGTTCTGGTTCCAACACCGGATCCAACTCTGGATCTGCTGCTGGTGGTTCTGGGTCAGGAGCTGGAGCTGGAGCTGGTTCCAATACGGGATCTGGTTCCAACTCTGGCTTTGGTGGTGCTGGCTCTGGTTCTGGTACTGGCTCTGGATCTGGTTCTTCAGGTTCTGGATCTGGCTCTGGCACAGGATCTGGCTCTGCTGGCTCAGGATCTGGTTCCTCTGGCTCAGGCTCAGGCTCCAGTTCGGGTGCGGGCTCGGGTTCTGCTTCTGGTTCCAACTCTGGCTCTGGTTCAGGTACTGGTTCTTCCGGAAACTCTGGCAACTCTGGCTCTTCAAGATCTGGTTCCAACTCTGGTTCTTCAGGATCTGGTTCCAACACTGGTGCTGGTTCCAACTCTGGCTCTGGTTCAGGATCTGGTTCAGGATCCGGCTCAGGATCCGGCTCAGGTGTTGAAATCGCTCAGGCCAACACCGCTTCCACCGCGTCTCTTGGAGCCCTTCTTGCTCTTACTTTCTTCGCCATGCTGGTTTAATCTAGCTTTTTAATTACTTAGGTTCTTTCAATACCCCTTTAATCAAATTTAGTTTGTAAAAGATGCATCTGTAGTGCTGCTGTTGAATGAAGTAACCATAGCCCTTGTGATGATGGTATAACTGTACCAGGTCAATGTCTATACTACACTGGAGACTATGAATGCTGCTGTTACTGCAATGTACCAGACCCCCATTTACAGTGTACAACGTTGTCTGAGCCTGTTGTAATTTGGCGACATTTTTCAAGACTAATTCAAGAGTGAGTTGCAGTCGTAGTTCCAGCCACCGGAATCTTTTACCCTTTTTGGAATTTTTCAATTTATTTTTTATTTCCACCAAGTCCGCCTTGACGACCCACTATCTCCACTTCACTGCCACATGAGGGGGAGGGGGAGGGGAGTGAGGCTAGGTCGTATTGTAGAAAAAGTCGATTTTATGAGTGCTACTACGAAGGGCTCTTAGTGTCTTTGCAGCAGATTGAGACAATTTAGTAGGAGCTAGAAGGAGGGAAATGCCTGAGTTGATTGAAGGAGACTGTGAATAATCATCTTTTTCGAAATAGACAATGAAGCAAGCACCCAAAGAGGCAACCCAAGCACTGGTTGAGTGAGTGTTGAGAGTTGGGTTTAGTATGGAACATCCTAAGGATATACGGCTCTTATGAAGGCTTCAAGTATAAACTGTACGTAGGACAGTTTTAAACAAGCTGATAATGTACAATAACATGGGATTCTTAAAATGATCTCATGCTCTCTCATGTCATATTGATTATTACTGTTTCTTTTTTTTTTTTTTTTTTTTTTTTGCCTCGTTAGAACCGGACGGATTTTATTTTGGCCGTTTTCTGCTTACCCCACATTTTCGACCCATTTCCTATTACCAATTTTCTCCGTTAGATCGTCTGAGATTATCCGAAGTGGATGTGAGGGGTCCAATGTGCTAAAGTGGGCGAGCACATGACGAGATGGAGACGGTGCACAAGAACGGAGATAACGGAGATAACGAGAAGTGACGGAAAATGAAATAATTTTTATATGAGAATCAGCCACCGTACTCTTTCTAGCCACTGTCGGAACTGTGGCTGACATCTGTTAACCATGTTTCACTCTAACATCCAAGGCACTGCTAAGTCCACCTTAGACTAATAAAAGCAGTACATACCTGATGACAAAATGGTATACCCCCAAAAATTACCAATTGTTGGGGTTATAGAACACATATAAAATGCCTTCATCTCACACAAACAGCTTATCGTCAAACTCGTTATGGACTACGCAAACTACCCTCCTCCAGACTTTTCACCTGCAAACATCAAGCGGTACTTTATCACCCGGGTAACCTCTTTGAAACCTCCAAAGCTCACGGAGGAAGAGAAAAAACACATCAACCCGATCCCAGCTCTCCGTTTGCTTACTCGAAAACAATGGCTTTTTGTAGCTGTTGCCTTCTGGGGATGGTCTTGGGACTCGTTTGATTTCTTTTCTGTTTCACTTGTAGCTACCGATATTGCTGAATCGCTGCATGTGAGTGTCACCAGTATCACGTGGGGTATCACTTTGGTGCTCATGTTGCGATCTGTGGGTGCTGTGATTTTTGGAATGTTGTCAGATCGATACGGACGAAAGTGGCCTTTTGTCGCCAACTGTGTTCTATTTATTGTTCTTGAACTTGGTACTGGTTTTGTTCAGACATACAAACAGTTCCTTGGAGTCAGAGCGCTGTTTGGAATTGCCATGGGTGGTATTTACGGTATCTCTGCTGCTACAGCTCTAGAAGACTGTCCTGTTCAAGCTAGAGGAGTTATCTCAGGTTTGCTTCAAGAAGGATACGCTTTTGGATACTTGCTGTGTGTCGTTTTCACTCGTGCAGTAGCCGATACGTCTCCTTTTGGCTGGAGAGCACTCTTCTGGTTCGGTTCAGGTCCTCCAGTGTTGATTATCATTTTCAGACTTTGTCTGCCTGAAACTGATACTTACCTGCAGGCTCGAAAAAACGCGGAAATGACAGAGGGACTTGAAAAACACTTTTGGAGAGGTATCAAAATGACCTTCAAGACTTACTGGCTCATGTTTGCTTACCTGGTTGTCCTCATGGCTGGCTTCAACTTCATGTCCCATGGTTCCCAAGACCTGTATCCTACAATGTTGAAAAAGCAGCTGGGATTTTCAGAAGATAGGTCTACTGTGACAAATTGTGTGGCTAATTTTGGTGCTATTGCAGGTGGTTTGATTGTGGGTCATGCTTCGTCTTTTTTCGGAAGAAGACTGTGTATTATGATCTCATGTGTCTTGGGAGGAGCTCTCATCTACCCTTGGGCTTTTGTCACTAATAGTGGTATCAATGCCGGTGTTTTTTTCCTACAGTTTTTTGTTCAAGGTGCTTGGGGTGTTATTCCCATCCATTTGACAGAGCTTGCACCTCCAGTACTAAGATCTTCAATGGTAGGAGTAGCATACCAACTGGGTAATCTTGCTTCTTCTGCCTCGTCCACTATTGAAGCTACTATCGGAGAAACTTTTCCTTTGTATGATGCTGAAGGAAAACCTCGACCAGGTGTGTACAACTACAGTCTGGTTATGGCGATTCTCATGGGCTGTGTGTTTTTCTTTGTTCTGTGTGTGACGTTTCTGGGACCTGAAAGAAGACAGGCGGATATGATGACTGGAGGAGCTCCAGAGTCGTTGTACGAGAAGGAAATGGACGCTGAAGACGAGGAGAAGGCGATTGAAGAAAAAGTAGAGAGAGTGGAGACTGCTGAGACAAAGTAGGGAGTGAAATAAAAATAAAGGTGAGATTTTAGTTGAGGTTTGGATGAGTAGTTAAGGTTTTAGTTGAGAAGGGTAAGTAAATTGGAATGGCTGTAACTTGGCCAATAGTTGGCCTAGAGAGTTGGGGTTTTGACTGGTGTATTTATAGCACTCACGTGATGACCTTGGTAGTCATAATCTGATGTTACAGAAGACGAACAATCAAGGCGGTATAATCTTAAACATGATAACGTTTTGAATTTCCGAGCCGCACGTTTACCTCGTCGGAAATGGTCAGACTATTTCCCGGAATGGAGGAGCTTTTCATAGTCTGAAGATGTTATATGATAGAAGGTACAAGTACAAACAAAATGGAGTAGTTCTCGTATCTCTCTGATTAAAATTGAACATTCTAGGACAGGAACTAGTTAGTATTGTAATGGACGCTTTGGAAGTGATTCCTGGGTCTCAATATTCCTTTTAGAGGTTAAATACTTGGGATTCATGCCATTTATAGGTGCCTCAGTCTGTTATCGAAGTTATAGACCTCTAAAGCCATATTGTAGCTGGCAACTGTACGCTGACAGCTGCCAACAAGTCAGTTTTACTTAGTCCGTCAAATTTGCAACTACAGCTAGAATAAGAACTATTCAATATCATTAGGACCGCCAGAACCGTGCGGTTCTGATGGATAACACATAAACTCCATAGCAGCACTGGATGTGAAATAGGGAAAGCAGAAAGTTCAGGATTTGGAATTAAGTAAGGCTAATGTGTGGGGGCAAATAGGCTTTAAATGGGGTTTAAATGGAAGTAATAGAGGTGATTTAACAGTGCTGCAGAATTTAGAGGGGTTTGAAGATGTTCTGTGCTGGTTTCTCAGAGTTGATGAATTGGAAATCAACGAAACTTGATGGGACTTCATGAATATAACAGGTATATGCGTAAATATGCCTTTCATATGTGTATTGGAGCCGAATACACTTGTTAAAACATTTATAGCTGTGTATGATGTCGTAGAAGCCAGTTATGATTTATTTTAATTAATTCGTATTTTTTGGAATATTTTTGAAAAATCAGAAAAATCAGTTTAAATAAAAATAATTCGGAGCGCCAAAAATGAAAAAGATTAGACATTTATGGACTGGTTAGACTCCAATACCACAGATTTTTTGTTGATCCAGTTCATATCTGATGAGTATGACCCTTTCGAAACCAGAATTCTCCGATATTAAATCTCATATATCTTACTCTACAGGATTTCTATAAGTAAGCCATTATACAGGGTTGCTCCCCTCGTCCCCCTCTACAATCCCATATGTTTTATTCTGTTCAGAACAGCTCCCTTGGTTCGCTAAGCCCTAATGATTTATTAAGTGATCGCATGTGTCGGCGTTTGAGATATTTCTCCCATCGAGGCCTTCTATCACTTGGAAGAGTCTTCTCGCATCAAGAGTCAACAATGAATTAGCAATTTCTGGGTGGTTATGATGCTTAAACTGATTTTGAAAGTCTGCTTGGACATCGCACAATAACCCAGCTCAAAAGAAATCATAATAGGAGTAGCTGATAGCTTCAAATCACAGGTAAGTCTACGGAAAAGAGTTGCTTTATAGCTACCAATGACGGTACAAACCAGTATGTCTTCATAGAGCAGGAACCATTGTGTTTGTCAACCAACAACTTGCGATAAAACTTTACTAAGCTTCAAACGATTTCAAAATAGCCAGGAAGAACACGAAAGGTATAAGACTCTAAAGTACTGTTTATTGATACTGGAGGATCACAATTGTGTTCGTGGATTTTCTTTAGGTCACATTTAGAGTGAGTTAAGTCGTCTTTAGTACATGACAGATACGATATTTAACCACACTTTTTTGTATGTGGAAGATGCCCAAATACAAACAAAGTAGTATCATCTGAATCGTCTAAAGCGAATGAATCTAATGATCAACTCTAGAAACCTCTAACATATCTACCTGCCGAGATATTCCATAAACAAGTTCAAACGATGACAACAAGAGAAAAAGTAACGAAAACGCTTAGCAAACAGTATATTCGGCATCACACGACCTCAAAGAACACGCCTATACCAATATCTCAACAACCTCAAAAATCCTAGTTTGAGTCCCCCAAACCTTAAAAAAATCGTGCAGAAACGCCAGTAAACACAAAATAAACGGCACCATTGTGTTCGTCGGGAAACGGGGATCATTTTGATGCCAATTACTTTTTGTTTCATTTTTTCAAATTTTCAAAGCGTTCCCACATACCCAGGATCAACGGTAGAGGTTTGGCCTTTTAAGGTGTTGTTTATTTAAGCTATGGGAGCATTGGGTAATTTTTTGGTTAAGATTGGGTGTATTTCAAGTAATGTTCAAAAAAATTGGTCGCCTAAAATACAGCCAATCTTAACCAAAATATTCGTGAATGCTCCCATAGCTTAAATAATCATTACCTTAAAATCGCAATACCCTGCCATTAATCCTGGGTATGTCAGGAAGGCTCAAAGATGTTCAAAAAATGAAACACAAAGTAATTGGTATAGAAGTGATCTCCTTTCCCCGACGAACACGAAGACAGCATTTATTTTGTGTTTATTTGCGTTTCTGCACGATTTTTTTTTAGGTTTAGGTGTCCTAAATTTTTTTTTTGGGACATGTTGAGATATTGGTATGGTTGTGTTCGTTGAGGTCGTGTGATCTCGAATATACCATTTGCTAAGGGTTTCCGTTCGTATTGCTGCTGCTGTCGTCGTTTTAAACTTGTTTGACGCGTAGCTCTATGGATATGGGGGTTACAACATTTTAGAGTCTTGCAATCGACTCCCACGAATCAGTAGATTCGAATGGTACTATTGATGTTGTATTTAAACATAATTTACGTCTATAATCCGTCCTGCAACTAGACTATAATCACAATTTAAGAATCGAAGTATAACGTGAAATATTTGAGTTTAATGTCATGTCTGAGTAGAGCTAGGAATATTCAACAACTGTAGAGAGTCCGGTAATACTTTTTGCTGCTATTCTCACTGCTTTTATCTATCATTACCTCTTGTAGTTGGAGTTTAACAATTTACACAACACTACAATCACACATAACCCTTTTCAAAGTTAGAAATGAAGTATCCAGACGAAATTTGGAGACCATCTGATATACCTGCTATTAAGAGATATGTCAAATACCAACATTTCTGTTACCAACATTGTGAATCCATTCTCCACTTGAACAAACGCCTTGAGTTTAGTTAAACTCTGATAGTGCTGATAACAATCTACTGCATCAACGACACGTTAAAACTAGCAAAAATACCCAAATAAATCCATAGACCAGCAATAATCCATGATGCGGTCAAATTGCCGTAAAAAAACCCACCCCTTGGCCATACAAAAACACCTCCACTACCACCCCCCTCCTTCCCTCCACACAGCCCTACAGCAACCTCCCAACTAACGTTAATCTCCACACCACCAACCTTATCCCATCACCACATATTTCACCTTTCACTCAACATGCCCAACATTATCTGGATCCCTTTTCGGGAAACACAACCTGTCGACCTGGTCTCTGGACTAGGAGACACCATTGAAAAACAGCTCAATCAGCCCAGAGAGAAATTCACTGCTGATCTCAACACTGCAAACACCCTCCGCAACAACATTCTTCACCCCCAGCCAAACACCCAGTATCTCGACCAACTTACAAAGTACTATGCTCAGCTGACATACTGGGCGACGAAATTTCCGGCCGGATGCGACTCGCTCGAATTTACCTGGTACGGAACGCTTTCATACACGTCGAATGCTGCTCCTGTGATTTCCCAGAGTCTTCATTTTGAAAGATGCAACGTATTGTACAATCTGGGCTCTCTGTACTCTCAGATGGGTGTCAATGAGGGCAGATTGGACGCAGACGCTCTAAAGATGTCCTTCAACTACTTCCAAATGGCTGCTGGATGTTTTCAGATCCTGATTGATAGTGGACTGCCAGATTTGGAAAGTCTCAACATGAGAGGACTGGAGTACGATACAATCTGCTGTGTGCGAGATTTGATGCTGGCACAGGCGCAGGAGTGTTTTTGGCAGAGATCATTGCTAGGAGGGAGCAAAAACACAATTGTGGCAAGACTAGCTCAACAGGTTTCTTTGTTGTACGATTCAGCTTTGGTATGGGCTCATAAATCACCTCAAGTGAGAAGTGAATGGGTGCATCACATGACCTGTAAGAGGCAACATTTCCTGGCAGTGGCGCATTACCGCATGTCACGTGACTCACTCGATGGGTGCCGTTATGGTGAAGAAATTACCAGATTGAAGGCTGCTCTTTCTGCTGTTAAAGAAGGTACTGGTAAAGGGATGCTTAGAAGGTACCTTGTTGAGAGTGTTGCTGATGACCTGAATGGTATTATTGACGTCATTACGGAGGATTTAAAACGAGCTGAAAAAGATAACGACTTGATTTATCTCAATGCAGTGCCTCAAGTCACTTCTCTAGCTGCTATTCCTCCTGCTCTAATGGTTGGATGTACTCCTCCTTTGGAGTTGGCTAAACCACTGGAGTTTTTGACTAAAGATAAACTTGGACTTCCTTTATTTTCTAAACTGACTCCCTTTGCTTTTCATCAAGCTCTGGTTTTGTATGCCCAGGAAAAAGACAAGGTGGTTAATGGTATTGAGACTCAGCTCAAGGCTTGTACTAATGCGAAAAATCAGGCTTTAGTTGAAATGGCCTTACCTGGTTCTCTGGACTCTGTAGAGAAACCTAAAGGTATTCCTGCTGATATTCTTGCTCGTTCTGATCAAATCAAGAGTGAGAGAGGTCTTGAGACAACCAGAGAAGCCGTTAAAGATGTCCAGAGACTTGCTTCTACCGCTAGACAGGAGCTGGAAGCTGCTAAAGCTGTTCTGGACGATGAACGAAGTGAAGATGAAATGTTGAGAAGGAAAAATAACACTGGATGGGCTAGATACGACTCCAAACAGGCTGGAGCTCACTTGTACAGTCGGTTGGAGGAGCTGGAGCAGTATCTCAGTGATGCTGGAGCTTCAGATGCGCTGGTTAGGGGTAAATTGGACGAGATTGATTATTTGTTGTCAATCTTGAACTCTGGTAGAAGTGCTCTTGAGAGTTATTTGCCTTCTTCGGTATCTGGAGTTCGATCCCCCGAGGTGAAGAGACAGGTTCCTCTTTTGAGAGACTTGTTGAATAATCTGGAATCTCTAGAGTTGAAGAGAGCTCAGTATATGGACAGGTTGTCGTTGAAGCAGCAGAATGACGATATTGAGCATGTTCTCGAGGAGCATATGAACAAGCTGATTCATAAGAATAATGCTAGACTCACTCTGGCTGACTTTGAACCTGTTACTTCTAAAGAACTGGAAAAGTACTCTGTTGATCAAGATTGGGCCAATGAGCAAAAAGAGGTTCAACAGGAGGTGATTGAGAAACTGTCTACTGCTAACAACGACTTTAGAGCGTCTCTTGATATGAACGATGCTGCTATTCATCGAGAAAACGCGATTCAGAGTCTCGAAGTGGCTTATATCTCTTACCAGGAGCAGAAGGATCATTTGGATGCTGGACGAAACTTTTACAACCAGCTTCTAGGCGAGATTTCGCTGTTCCACAAGAACTGCAAACAGTTTGTCTACGAGCGAAAAATGGAGGGAGCTTCTCTCGAGCATGAACTGAGTTCGATGCATTTGTCCGAACAGGAACATAGCAGTCATAGTGATGCCTCTGCTACTCCGTTGGCTGCTCCGAGAGCTCAGAGAGCGAGTAAACTGAGTATGTGGAGTCCGGAAGATGGGATTCGGTTCAATTAGAGCATGAGCGAAGCGAATGCGATTAGTTGAACAACCAGCACTAGTTGACATTTTGAAATACATTTTTATCAACTAAACGTGATATTTGACAATGAACTGTAGAATGTTCATATGAGAATAGTAGTATTATCTTTCCAAGAGGATCCTTTAGTAACCATCCTTCCTGCTGTACTATTACACTGTAGAGACTGTATGATGAAGAAGCCTACAGAGATGGAGCGAAGCGAGAGCTCTGAGCTTCAGTTCAGGTCTGAAGAACAGCTCTGAGCTTCAGTTCAGGTCTGAAGAACAGCTCTGAGCTTCAGTTCAGGTCTGAAGAACAG
>BCKF01000003.1:1542805-1562562 GCA_001600515.1 Yarrowia sp. JCM 30694 | reverse complement strand
TCAGTCAGACAGCTCTGAGCTTCAGTTCAGGTCAGTCAGACAGCTCTGAGCTTCAGTTCAGGTCAGTCAGACAGCTCTGAGCTTCAGTTCAGGTCTGAAAAACAGCTCTGAGCTTCAGTTCAGGTCAGTCAGACAGCTCTGAGCTTCAGTTCAGGTCTGAAAAACAGCTCTGAGCTATAAAAAAGAAAAAAAGAAAAAAAAAACATTAGCCCTACTCATTTTGTCAGATCTAAGAGAACGAGTACACAGTTACCTGGTACTGAACCTGTGGTAGATAGAAAATGCATTGTTATATATATAGCGAGTTAGCTGTTGCAGCAAGGTGAATGTTGTGAAATGGTCTGTTGAATTTGGGGACTCACAAGTGCACAGAATCGCACTTCGTGCGCTCCTTTGTGCCCTTGTTCGTCTACAAAGTGCCCGGCTTCTTAAACTTCAACACCATTTCATTTCCACTGTGAGTGTACCCACACTTTTCGTAAAACGGCACATTCTTGTCCGAACAGTCCAGAATCACCTTGTAAGCACCCACCTGCTCAGCAATAGCCGTCAGAGTGTTGATCAGATGAAGACCCAGCTTCTTGCCCTGCTCAGAAGACGCCACGGCGATATCTTCAATATGACCTGCCGAGGCACAGTGGTGGATCAGCTTGCGCTCAATGACGACAGAACCAATAGCCACGACCCGATCGGCGTCGTTGACAATGACCACGTTGTAGTACGTGTCATTGCGGTCCTGCCAGTACTGGAACCGCTTCACAAAGTCGGCTTCCGAAATGTCTCCGACGGTAGTGAGGACCGCCAGAGTCTGAAGCACACCTCTGTGGTAATCAGACGCCTGAAGAGGTCTGATGGCATATCCTTTAGGAAGGCGGTTCTGGACGGCCTTGGGGATGAGACTGGCGTTGAAGAGTGGCGTGTCCATGGCGTTGTAGTGTGTGTGTGGTGTTGAAGAGAGCATGTTGTATGTGTGGTGTGTGTGGTTTTATGTGTGTGCGTTAAAGTGGTGTGGAGAAGAAAGAGATTTAGGGACGGTTGGGAGCGGATATATAGAAAAAAAAGCTGTTTGTGTAACAGAGTAGGTTCGAGAGCACCCCACACGCTATTTATTTCCCTGACTCTCCCCACAGATCGCCCGCTAGCCTTGTCCATACTTTTTCCAGCCAGCCTATATTTACTCTTGTCTAAATTTAGAAGTCCAATAGGGTTTGGGCTGGTTCCAGGAAAAGTGACGTAGTTGGGTGGGAAGTAATGATATTTGAAATCTGATTGGATATTTGGAATCCCCAGAATCAGGGCTTTCTAATGCTACCACTGAAATGCTAATCCATCCACTTCTCCATTTCCTGTGATTTTTCACCTCCGCATAACGCACCACTAGTATACGCGAATCATGCCGGCGGTTATAATAGCAGCGTAGTATAGCTCAAAGAGGGGTAGATAAGAGCATGTGGGAGCTGTACGTAGACTGCGCAAAAAAAACGAATTTCAAATTTGCCGAAACATGAAGGGGGGTTCATGTTTTTGCAAGTTTTGAAAACTCCAGCCGCACGTTTCGAAACCCTGTTTAAAAATAGAAAAATAGGCGAAACGAAAACAACACGTCAGACAGGAGGTATAGGGGAATAATTTGTGGAGGCCGGAATAAAATAGCGAAAATTCCCGTTTCAGGTTGAATCAGTTCGTCTACGCTCACGTTATCGTCCAAAATTAATTTCACCCGTTTTAGGTCATTAATAGACCCTGTTTGGTCCTACTTTTTCCGCTCCTAAAAGTCCCGAATTTCACATTATACAGCGTATGCAGGAAACATGCACGGAACGTTTCACCATGGAATATATTTGGACGTGAATAAATTTGACAAAGGCATTGTTTGAGTGACAGTTACCGGGTCAACGGAGTGCTTAGAAAAACCGGACTAGCGTTTTTCGGAGGTTTGGCTTGATTAGGAGGTGTTAATTTGGTATTGTGGGCGAGCAAAAGGGGGGTGGTTTTGTTAAGCTTTGTTGATGAAATTGAGCTTTCTCACAAAATGTGGTATTGGGAGATGTATTTTGATGGGTATGTTTGCTCTTTGATATCTTCGTGAGTGTTTTATCATTATAATGTAATAAAATCAACACCGTACACAGTAATATTTCTCAATATCTGCCCTGTTCTGGGGCCTCTATTACTTCCTTTTGTTAAACTTCATCTTGGGAGGTCTCTTTGCTGTCTATTTTGACAAGTCTATTGTTAGCTACCCAGCACTAAGCTCAACCATAGCCTCAAATATCATATTCTGACTATCCAAGAAAGCTATAACTTGGCTACAGTGATATTTCGACCCTTCTCTACAACATGGAAAAACCCTCATACCCGTGAGACTAGTATTTCTCGAGATAATCAAGTTTCCAGTTATCTTCCAAGCTCCATCTTCAAAATCTCACCCAAAACTCCCCAAAAAAAGGTTTACTCACTCTCATCTCTCTCAATCACTCAATTACACCCCTCCAACACTCCTATATTACATAATCAACAACACTACCTCCCTGCTCTCAAAATACCCCTTGCTTAACTCTCATCGTCATAGTGCATAAAGAGGAGGCATTTATAGGTCAATCTGTAGGGCTCAAAATGCACCCAGTGAAGTTAAAAATTATACCAAAATACTCCCCTAGCTCTGGAGATCACGTGACCATACCCTAATTCCCCACAGCACCTCATTTATGTCTTTTTTCATTCAAGTCCAAAAATATCAAACTTTCCCCACGAAACTTTATTTCATCACCAGAACTGACATCACTTTAACATGGTCAAAAATGGCCCCAAAAAAAAAAAACAAAAAAAACCACCAATTCCACAGATAGCACCAATTCCCCAGCCCTTACTTCACGTGATTTTTTCCCCAATTACCACCTCCTCGTGACGATCAAAGTGTAACTCAACTGTAAGTCTATATGCACATCACGTCTCGCACTTTACAGGTCTCACTCTTAACCATCACTCTTTACAACACACACAATGTCACGACTAAGAGTGAAACGGCTGGTGAAACCGCTACTACTAGCATGTCTCATTGCCGGCATGCTCATGTGGTTTGTGCCACTTGACAATCGGTTCACTTTGTCACACAAAAACGACGTTCATGACACAGAACCAACACCTTCAGAAGTGCCCGAACACAAAGGCAAACCCGACACAGAAGACGCCCCCAAGGCCCCCAAGGTGCCTGATATGAACGTGGGGGCCAATGCGCGACTCAAGGGTGGAGCGCCTCCTCAACTGGCTGATAACTATGCTCCTAAAGATGGGTCTGTGGAGCTCATCTCGCCTGTGGGAGGCCAGTCACGTGTGAACGGAGGGGTGGGGTCGAAGTTGCTGCCAAAGCCGGCACAGATCCCGCGGAAGGAAAAGTACCCGGTCAAAAACGGGTACACTTTGCCGGTGCGCAAACCCGAGCACTGGCTTCCAAAGGTGCAGGCGGTGGAACACAAACCGGGCAGAGACCGCGAGGACCGGCTCAAGGAGGTGCGGACCGTCATGGACCAGACGTGGCAGCGGTACAAGACGTTTGGATGGGGCCATGACGAGATCCATCCTATTACGGGTAAGCCACGTGACCCGTTCTTGGGCTGGGCAGCGACGCTCGTGGACGCCATGGACACGCTGTGGATCATGGGCATGAAGGACGAGTTTGAGCTGGCTGTGGATCGGGTGGCGAAAATCGACTTTACCAGGTCTGGACGGGATGTGATTCCTGTCTTTGAGACGACTATCCGGTACCTTGGAGGCTTGTTGTCTGCGTACGACTTGTCTGGAGACAAACGGCTGTACTACAAGGCCATTGAGCTGGGAGACAATCTCATTGGCGCGTTCGATACTCCTAATCGAATGCCCTTGTTGTACTACCGATGGGAGGATAAGAGCACGGAGACGCGAAGGAGAGCTGCTCAAGGCGCTATTGTGGCTGAATTGGGCTCCATGACGATCGAGTTCACTCGTCTGGCTCAATTGACCGGAAACAACACGTATTTCGACGCTGTTCATCGAATCACCAAGGAGTTTGAGGCTGCTGCGAATGATCAGGTTGTGCCCGGCCTGTTCCCTGCTCTCGTTGATATCTCTGGATGTGACTTGTCTCAACCTGGCGAAGAAACCGACCCCATGGTTCAACTTCCTGTTTCTTTTGCATCTCCTCAACGATGCAAGAAGAAGGGAATCACTCCCGTGACTGCCTACAGGGACGTGGAGCAGACTGTCTCCTTTGGCGGTCGAATCGACTCCCTCTACGAGTACTACATCAAGGAGTATGTGCTACTTGGAGGCGCTGACGACACGTACAAGAACATGTACATCCAGTCGGCCGAGCAGGGAGCCAAGATGCTGCTCTACAAGCCCAACACGACGTCTACGGAGGAGATTCTCTTTTCTGGAGATCTCCACATTAATCCCAGAGATACGTCTGAGATTGTGTTTTCGCCCACCATGGCGCATCTCTCTTGTTTCCTTGGAGGCATGTATGCTATGGGCGGTAAGATTCTTGAGCGGCCCAAGGACGTGGAGATTGGCAAACGTCTTGCTCAGGGATGTGTGTGGGCCTATGGAGCTACAGGAACGGGTGTTATGCCTGAAGATTTGACTGTGGCTCCCTGTGGCGACTCTGGAGAGGGTATTGACGAGACGTGCGAGTTTGTCCCTCCCAGATTGAAGCTGCACAAGTACCTGTTGTCCGGAGACGGTACTGTGGTTGATGGGGATGAAGAAGAGGAGGAGGTGAGTGAGCGGATCGGGGTGAAGACGGCTGAGAAGGAAAAATCGCCGTTTTCGCTGCACGATCTGGGCATTTCGCCCGCCTCCAGGCGCAAGGACTACCCCAACATGCGTCTGGAGCAGGTGTTCACGCCCACCCCTCTCATCAAGCTCACTGATGAGGAGCTTCAGGCTCTCCCCAAGAAGTTTGAGGGCCAGAAGCATCGATGGAGAGAGACGGGCGTGTATGATATGCCCCGAGACTTTGTCAAGGCTTCTCCTCATTACCTCATGCGTCCTGAGGCCATTGAGTCGGTGTACTACCTGTATCGAATTACAGGAGACCCCATCTGGCAGGAACGAGGATGGGAGATGTTCAAGTCGGTGATCAACCTGTGTTGGGCAGGTCATGGAGCGTACGCTGCCATCAGAGATGTGACTGATTGGCGTATGGCCAGTGATCGGTTCTATGATGAGCAGGAGTCGTTCTGGGTGGGCGAGACGTTGAAGTATTATTATCTGTTGTTTGCGGATCCGGATGTGATTTCGTTGGATGAGTGGGTGTTTAATACGGAGGCGCATCCGGTGAGGAGAAATTAGGTGTGAGCGAAGCGAGCACCGAATTTCGATCTAGTCGTGGAGCGTAGCGACACGGCTAGTATTGTAGCGCATGACGTGAACACTGAGGTTCACCCTCTTGGTGACCTGTTTGTCACTTGGCGTTTTGTTTACAGAGCCTGCTCTGAGGACATGTAATTTATATCTATGAGTTTATGAAGTTGGATTATGGTGATATGTAGTATGGAAATGATGAGTGAAAGGAGACGGTTCTCAGGGTGTAATTGTTTTATTTGTAGCTGTGGTATTACAGAAGATAAAGATGTTTTAAGAGGTTGGATATGTGTTGAGAAATTAGAACATGTTCAAATTGCACGTTCTGAGGGGTTACACACCTTGGAGGTCATTATATTGTTGAGGGCATGTGAAAATGAACTTGGGTCACTTTATTTGTGGTTCTTCAGAGGGGATGCTGCCTTTATATATTAAGAATTAGTGTGTCTCAGTTGACTAATGTTGGTTGGGCTGAGGTATAAACTGGGAGCAGTAGAAATCAGGGTAAATGTTGGAAATTTGAAGAAAAAAATACATCAGTGTGGTTAGAAGAACGTCTATATTCATATACTGTTTGTCTTATGTCAATTGCTGTTGTCATTGTGTTTATTAATGTCCTGTTGGTACTTCATCTGAGACAAACCGAATATTTTTCAGTCCGCCAATATAAGCTTTTTCTGAGCGTAGATAACGCATGTCGATACGAACACACCGAAATAAATGCAAAAAAAATCAAATTAAATAGGAAAAAAATAACAAACACCTCCAGTGGTTTTTAAATCACTATCCAATAACTTTTACGAAAAAAACCACATCATAACCAGTATTACACCTCATATCTATGATGCACAACAATCACATTCACACACTCTCCGTACAAACCCCAGGACAGGACCTACCCTTTATATATAAGAAACCAATTAACGCTAGTGACTCAACAAATCCATCCCCAACCAACTTAGCACCAATTTACCCCTCTCAATCCTCCAATCATCTTCCAGAGTTCTAAAAACGTACCAAACTTAGCTGATTTAGTACGAAACCTAACTCAATCCCATTTTCTATATAAGCTGGAGGTCCCCCCCAAAAATTCCGGTTTTGCACTGGCTGACTAGCTGCTTAGTCAGTAGGAACCCAGGAAATTGCTTATTAACTCTCAACGCACATTCGTTTATTGACAATCTGCTGGACAACCGCTGTCAATACGGAGCCCTGGCTCTACAACAGACTATTCGCTTAGTCATCGACTTAGTCATCAACTTACTAATCGCTTCCTAATTCGATTAGTCACTTATATTATATCATGTCTACGGGTAGTGTTGAAATCAACAAGGTGTACCGACTAATGATCGAACTGTTTGTGTTCAAATTCATGCTGGACGTTTACCAAGCACAAACTGGAAGATTAGTATCTGAACGAAGTCACGTGATGCTGACTAATGATAATTTTCGGCAAGTTGTTCAAGGCTTGTTTGAGTGTTTTTCAGTGTTTCCAAAGACTCCAATGCAGATTATTCACTCTTGGTTTATGGTGAATATGAACACTTTGGAGTCAAGTCGGGGTACACTTTTGAGACTTGTGTGTGTATCTGTTGAGCCTGTTATATCGACTTTTGAGGAGTTATCTCGGTTTATGAAAGTTCAGTTTTCTAGTCTGAATTTCAAAATTGGTGTTGATTCAGATTATGAGCAACTGAGAGGTGTTCTGGATAAGATATACAAAGATGTTCCGATTATGGGTTTGATTGAAAAATTCCAGTCACGTGAAGTGGTTGACAGAGCTGTAAAGTACTTTGGAGTGGAGTATTTACCGTCTCTGAATGCTGCTAAATTTTGGGATGTTTTTGAAACTAGTGAAGTTCTGGAAGAGTATATGGATGAGACACGTGATCTGGTGGTTTACAGGAAAACAGTGACAGCTTTACAAGTTCAGGAGTGTTTCTATGGTGTTCTGATGGACTATGTCACTTCAGACTTTAAAGAGAAGTACAGTAACTTGCAATTTTCTGAACTTCTCTCCGTTTTAAAAGGTCTTACATCATACACCGAGTTACCTACTGTCAAATCCCGTTATTCCATAAACCGCATCTTCTTCAACCTCATTTCCACCAACCCAGAACTCTGTCCTATCTGTATATCTCTAGGAGTCAGACAAGAACATGAACTTGACGAGTGTCCATTAAAAGACAAACTCGATGGAAACGGTCTGTTACTTCGCAAAATCTCAACTGCTTCACTCAACTACGTCTCATATATTCCCATCTACACTGACGGCTCTTATAAACACCCTTATGCAGGAGTAGGAGTCTTTTTTTCTGACGGAAATGAAGATAACCAAAGCAGACCTGTAGTTGCTTACTGTGCTCTAGACGCTGAACTCTTAGCTATAACTCTTGCTCTCAAAATCATTGCCAAAAAACACCCTTCAAGGAATTATGAGATTCATACGGATTCCATGGCTTCAAGAAACTTGATTTACGGATATACAACGGCTTATCCTTTCTATAGAGACGATATTGTAGCTGAAGCGAAACATTATATGAAGTTGGCTAAAGGAAAAGTGAGGATTCATTTTGTAAAAAGTCATTCTGGAGTTGAAGGAAACGAAGCTGCTGATTTGTTGGCTAAAGAAGGGAGGGTGAAGAGTGAGAGGTGTAAGGAGGAAGAGTGGTGGGGTGTTAATTGATGAAAACCGGAAGAAAAAACCAATAAGCTGTAAAAATGAATTTTGTCGTCAGTATGATTACGTAATCACAAGGATCCTTAACTAAATGGTTAACTACATTAAGGTTTCCTTAAGTAATTCCTTGCTTACGTAAGCAGAAATTCGGCGAACGCTCCGCCGTTTTTGGGGCTGGGTCAAAAAAAAAAGACCCAGCCTCATGTGCCATACCCCCGACCGAAACAGGCGAAGATAATAGCAGAATGGGTGGCACTCGCTGACGCTCGTGCCACAGATAGGCCACAGGCATACGCCCCAGAAGACACAAAGTGCCAGACTGACGGTGACACAGAAGTGGCGAACCACAACAGCGACAAGGTCAATGGCTACACAGAGCACTCGCTAACGCTTGTGCCCTAGTGTCAGATACTCGCAGTACTCGCTACGCTCGTACTGCTCGTGTCTGTGTACCGTTACACAGAAGCATTCGCTACGCTCATGCTTCTGTACCACATCAGGCACTCACGATACTCACGGTACTCGCTTCGCTCGTACCCCTCGTACCGCTCGTGCCCTAACCTCAACATCAACGACTAGAGTTGGTATCCCCTAGAGGACCGCGGCATGGTGTTCTGTTTCAGTGTAGTGTGGTGGTGAAGAGGGAGGTTGTGTCACCTTAATTGTACTGTTGTGTGTCCATCATAATTTTGAGGCTGCTGTAATCCACGTGATATCAAAAGAACGGATACTGGAAATAATTGAAATAAATCACAATAAATCATAGACAGTAGATGTAGCTTGTATCTCAGAGTGTGATCTTGGATATGACAGCTAAAGTATATCGGTAATATCTGCTTGAATATTCATCGTACAGGATTGGGACCTAGCTCATTATAACCGCAAGACGTTGACCATTCTTCTGGTACCAGAATTGCTCATGTTAACATCCATATTAGCCAGTAGAGTGGTGCTGTGTACATCCTACCAACATGAGACCTACATATTTAGAATGACAAAGTTCAGGTTCCACTCGAAAGACATCAAAAAAACGCCCTGCTCGTGAAATGGAAGTTGGAACATGTAAAATCTGAGTGAGGGGAGTATGGTGGTTGTTTCGGATTTTGATTTGGATGAATATTGAGTGAGAGGGGTCGGAAAAGTCAGGTTTTAGTGGTCTGAGGGTGAATATTTTTAGATATTCGGAATGAGGCAAGTCTGTTTACTCGGTATACCTTGAAGTCAGCCATATTGTGTTTTAGTTGGACAAGTAGTTGATGTTAGTTGGCTAAGCTTAACAAAGCAGGAGTGAGGCTATCTCGAGATTTTGTATGGACACCGGAGCTGATTTTTTGATACTTGCATTCACGTGACCTTTATTAGTCCTATAAATTCATCGCTTAGCTCTCAGCCACCAGAAACATTCTTCAAGTGTTGTGCTCTGTATTAGCCTTAGATTAACTGCTCTTTATATCTATACAATAGAACACACATAGGAAGATAGTGAATGCTTAGAATAAGAAAACAAGTCGAGATACTTGTACTTGTACATTCAAATCACTTCTACTTGTACTTGTACTTGTAATAAGTACCAGCTCAATTGAGTCTTCTACTGAGTCTTAAGATATAGTGCTCCTAATATCTATGCAATGAGACACACTTGGCATGGAGATGAGTTTCAAAGTATTGAAGGAGAATTGTCTCAATATCACATTCAAGAGGTGTCAGCTC
This sequence comes from Yarrowia sp. JCM 30694, assembly GCA_001600515.1. NCBI lineage: Eukaryota > Fungi > Ascomycota > Dipodascomycetes > Dipodascales > Yarrowia > Yarrowia sp. JCM 30694. Next base: position 1,552,829 of record BCKF01000003.1, on the reverse strand, counting down.
AATTGAACATTATATTGTGTCTTGTAGAGCATTGAGATGTGATATGTTGGGGTGTTTCATAGCTCAATCTACAGGACTTGTACATACTATACCGGCAGTGTAGTCAACAAGAGCTGTAGTCACCTTTCATCTTTCTTCACTTATTTTTCTTTTGGCACGTGTTTCCAGCCCAAATCTGTTCACCAGCCGACTTTCTCAAATTCCAATAATGAACATCACACTGAACGCTATACTGAACGCTACAGAGCTCCAACCTCTTAGTGAATCATATATATTTGCTCAGAATCAACCGCCCTTTCTTCCCACACCACTCTCCACACACCTCAAAAACGCCCACCTGTGTCAACCTCTCTGCTCGACTAGCGCGGCTACCCTGAAAGCTGCTAATGCTAGGTTGTCGGATGGTCTTGAATCTAATCGCCGGTGAGACTGAGAATTGCCGCTTTAGGCTAGCACAAAAAGATGCTGAACTTTCCAAGGCGGTTAACCATGATGTACTTGTAGATGCATACATCATTATCTCAATAAACACTTCCTGGTCTTGTAAATAATGTGCTTACCAATAATTACACATCATCTATATATATGACGTATCTTATGGCTTTATTGTGGTGTTCCTATACTGTTCTATAATAGAAAACTTCCGTTATTGACATCGTGTGAGTGGGCGACCTTTACCTTGGAGGTGGGCTACTTGTAAAAGTGGCTTTTGAGCTGATCTAGAGAGAGCTGATCTAGAGAGCTGAGTAAGTGAACTTTGTCAAGTGAGCGTCAGCCTAGTACGAGATGGATATCTGTCTGTATACGTGATGTTGTTGGGCTATCATTGTAAGTGTTTCAAGACAGTACTGTCATTTTGTATGGACTTTTATGTCAGTATCTAATGATGAACACGTGACTTCAAATCTCGCAAAGTCGCTTGTTATACTGTGATTCACAGCAAGTCTCCAATTCAGAGTGTAGATACATGAGTGCATACGATAAATGTCCACCGGAATGCAGGGTTTGCAGGAATACGAAACGTTACAGTGAGCGTTGAGATCTGGTCGAATGTAGAGCAAAGGTGTATTCTTGGAATGAAAGGAGGTGCGTTCAAAGTGAAAAAAAAAAAAAAAAAAAAAAAAAAAAAAAAAAAAAAACTTCAATTCCACCCCCAGGACGCAATTCAACAGCTATAGCTCTATAAATTTGAATCCACACCATCTAGACTCGTGGCTTTCCAACCATATACAATACACCCCAATTGAGCCATTTTTCCTCTTTTGCAAGACCAATATTATGGCCGTATCATTGACCGTATTAGGATATCGTATTTTGATTTTAATTCCGCTTTGATTCCGGGCTGCTTCACTAGTGCTGATCCACATTTCGCACTCGATAGGTGGGCTGGCTCAGTTTATACATTGTCTGTAAGAGAAGAACGACGATACATTTTGGTCATGTCGATATGTCAGGTTTGTGGGGAGGAGGAAGACTTGGAAAGTGCTCGTAAAACTGACGTAAACTGTATGTCGGGATACAAGCCGTAACTGTATCTCCACCTGACTAAAAGGAARAAAAAAAAAAAAAAAAAAAGAAACAAAAAAAAAGAAACAAAAAAAACAATGAAAGAATGGCCCACAATCACCTCCTGCACTCCTGGAACAGTTCTGTGTACTTCCCATCTCTTACCTCGTCACAACCTGCCTCTTCCTTACAGTACTCTATAACGATCACTTACTGAATGAGACAGATGAGAAGATGAGACAGTCCATTTGGTGGAGGATCTGAAACATGAGATGCTGCTATACGTACTAACCTACAAGTTGTTTGGAAGGGTGTTGTTTGTGCTTGTGGGCTGGTACTGTTCATGATTGAACTTGTATGATATGTAACATATGTATTGTGTATGCACGTATGTATCGTTGATATATCGCATATATCATACATGCCACACTCATAGCTATATCATTGTTACCACCCACCTCACTATAAGACTCAGACAGACCCTTCTTCTTTGTCTAGACAATATCACATGTATCATAACCCAACGTATCATAACCCAACGGTTATCCAATGTCCAATACACTGGCTTATCATATCAGGTATGAAGCGATATATCTCTTATATCTTACAGAGCCGTTTCTCCACTCCGCTTAACACACCCTATTTGGTGATCAACGATACCATACCACATAGTATAACGACCTTGTCTAGACTAAGCTAAGAACAAATCATATCGCTAGTGTCTTGTCCCTAGTGTCTTTGTGACTTTGAGTGCTTTGAGAGTTCCAGTGTGTTTGAGTAGTGTGAACCATCTGTATCGAGGTGGGCATGTCTATACTGCTCAGTTTTTGTTTTCCACTTTTCATTTTTTTCTCCATTTTTTGCTCACCCTCCCTCATTCCCGCAACACTAGATTGCACCTTTTTCCCGCCTCTATCTGGACGATCTGGGGCTCTGTACGTCTTGCGCTTTCTGTGACGGTCACATATCTGGCTCAAGAGTGGCTGGCAACCGGCTCAACTTTAAACAGGTGGGTGAGACGCCGTTGAGCTACGCTAAGACCTTGAGGTTGATGAGGGCTTTCAGACAACAAAAAAATGCTCACCGAAAACCACAAAAAATGACCTAAAACTATTCACCCAAAAACGACTCATTACCACCCACCCAAAATGCTCACTATCTCCACCACTTCACTCCCGCCAAGCACACGTGCGATAACAGTATCGCGCCAAGACAACCTAGATCCGGCTTGCTAAACGGTGGGCCGGATTAAATTCAGCGTGTAGCATGCAAGAGAGGTCGTAGCATGTAGTCTGAGGGTATTGTGGCTTGAGGTGGGGGAAGTGGACGAAATAGGCTTTAAGTGGTATGAGAAGAAAGCTCTCAGAGAGGCGGTTCGAATGGTGGTACTCTCATGTCTGTATCGTTTAAAGTGAACTCGCTATCGCTCGTTCACTTTAAACTCAGGGTACACTTCTAACCACTACTTTAGCGCCTTCCACTACACTCACTACCTCCCACACTAGTCCCTAGAACGTATATTTCGCTAGCCCTCGAGCGGTAGTGTCAGATCGCGCAAAAAAAAAACAAAAAAAAAAAACACATCTGTCACTTTTACTACGCGCTTACCAATCCGCAGCACTCATAGCCCTGGCAGACGTTACTAGAGTGTGTCAGTGTGTCAGTGTGTCAGATACGTCAATCAGTCAATCACCGGAGAGAAGTTAAGTCGGTTTTTCATTTTTCAATTTTTCATTTTTTTTCGTTTTCCAAATTTCACTTTACCCATGCACCTACCTATGCACAGCCCCCTTGTGTGATAGTACCTGCTTGAGGGGTATGTCTAATGGCGAGTGAAATTTGTGAGTAAAATATTGTATATAACTCACGTGATATCATGTGACCTAGAACTAATATGGCTATATAAATCACGTGATATCTACTCGACCTTCGGTCTCGTAGATATCTCGTAGATTTCGTTCCTGAAGAGCGTGCTTAAACTAGGTTTCTTGCTTGGGTGGGCAGATAGGTTATCATGCGGCTCGAGGTGGGATGTGATGAGTGGTGGGGCGAATGTGATTGTCACGAATTTATTAGTAAGCTGTTTGTGAGTAAGAAAACGCTTACTAAGCTGTATTTTGTGATTACTAATACATAAATTACATAAGTACACCCTGGCAAACAGTTTTGTGTCTACTTCTTTACACACGCCGATCTTCCTTCCACCTTCCGTTCGTTCATATATGCACTACTTTGCAGTTTTCAACTTTTCATTTAATAAACTTTTAGTTAGACTTTCCAATAAACTTTTGATAGAGTTTGGCAGGTGCACTTAGGTGGTGATAACCTCGACTCTAGAGTACCCTGCATGGTGGAGGAGGTGGAAGTGGTGGAATGAGTGGTAGTCTGGGGGTTTCGAGGGCGGTGATTCCAGTAGTCAAGTTGGTTTTGCTAGATTCCTCCTAGATCTCAAGATATCAAGGATCTAGTATTTTTTTCCACTTCCACATCTCATCTGCTCATCCACAGATCTGAAAATCACTTCCCACAGCCCAGATCACGTCAATCGAACTTTATCCGCGGTGGTAATCTATATAACCAGTCTTGGACCTGCTCACTTGTCTCAAACACCTCACACACCATCTCAAACATGTTCAACAAAAAGGAGGCTCAAGTGACTGAGTCAGCAGTGGACTCTTCCGACTCGGACTCTTCTCCCTCTACACCTACCTCTCCCTCCAATCTCGAAAAAGGCAAGTTTGAAGTCACCGACCAAACCAATCTCCTTCCTCGGTCTCAGCTCTTCATTGTCTTTGGAGCCATGGCTTTTTGCATGCTGGTTTCGTTCATGGACCAAAACGGAATTTCTGTCGCTCTTCCTGACATTGCCAAGGACCTGAATGCCGAAGATACCATTTCCTGGGCGGGTACTTCTGGACTTATTGCGAATACCGTTTTTCAGGTTTTGTACGGACGTTTGTCTGATATTTTCGGCCGAAAACTCGTCTTTATGATCGTCGTATGCACTCTAGTATGCGCAGATATCGGCTGTGCATGTGCGCAAACTTCTACTCAACTCTACGTCTTCAGAGCGTTCTCTGGTATTGCTAACGGAGGCATGTCTTGTCTGACCATGATTGTCGTGTCCGATATCGTCACTCTCAAAGAACGAGGAAAGTACCAGGGCATTCTGGGAGCTTGTGTGGGTCTGGGCAACACGATTGGACCGTTTTTGGGCGCTGCTTTCACCGAAAACGTCACTTGGAGAGCCATTTTCTACCTGCTTGCACCTATGGGAGGCCTTTGTGCAGTGATTATCTTTTTTATCCTGCCTTCCAAGAAACCCCAGGGTTCGGCCATCGCTAAAGCAAAGGCCATTGACTATCCTGGCCTGTTTTGTTCGTCGGTAGCTCTTGTTTTCCTCCTGATTCCGATCGCTGGAGGAGGTTCTTACTATGAGTGGGACTCTCCCATGGTTATTTCCATGCTGTGCATTGGAGGAGTTTTTTTTATTGCTTTTTTCGTGATCGAAGGCTTCTACGCGAAACTTCCCATGATGCCCTTGAGAATTTTCGGCACTAAAGCTCTGTTTGCTCTGATGATGCATTCTGTCCTTCTTGGTATTGCCTACTATGGAGATTTGTACTATCTTCCCATGTACATGCGAAACATCAGGGGGTGGAGCAGCATGAAAGCAGCAGGTTTGACTTGTGCACTGGTCACTACTCAGGCTGTAACTACCGTTATTTCAGGTCAATACCTCTCTAGAGTAGGACGATACCTCGAAGTCATCTACTTTGGATTTGGAATTTGGACAGTTGGAGCTATCATGAAGTGTTTCTGGAAGAGAGACTCCAACTATGCCTTACTCGTCTTCTCTCTGCTTTTTGAAGGAGCTGGAGTAGGATGTTGTTTCCAACCTACACTAGTAGCAGCTCAAGCTCTGTCTAAAAAGGAAGATCGAAGTGTGGTTATTTCGTCTCGAAACTTTTTGCGGTCTTTCGGAGGAGCTGTCGGACTCGCAGTGTGTTCTGCTATTCTTGCCAACTCTCTGAAAGCTGATCTCAAGACCAAAGACCTCCCTATCGACCTTTACAACCTCATTGTCAAGTCTCCTTTCTCACTTCCAGACATGTCTGCTTATCCAGAGTACCGAGACCAGGTGCTGGATGCGTACATGAACGGTTCCCATACGGTTTTCGTCTTTTTGGCGCCTATTGTAGGAGCTTGTCTGCTGGTGACTGTTTTTGTCAAAGATCATGGTCTTCAGACGCACGAAAAGAAGCCTGAGAATAAGACAGATGATACTACAGACACCGAGGAGGTTGGAAATGATAAGGGAAAGCTTTCTAGAGCTTCTTCTTCAAATTCCATCCATTTTGGAGACCATACTGCTGTGAATACGCCTGCTCCAACGGGTTATAACACTCCAGTAGTAGGAACTTTGTGTCATAACTCACCGACTTTTGAAGCTGTCGAGTCACATGATCAGATTACGCCTCTCGAAATCCACTCACCTCCTCCGTCACCAGATATCAAAAGAGTGACGATCCGAGAAGAGTGATATTTATACTAACAAAATTAATTATAGAATGAACTAAAAGTGTAGGGGGATATTGTAGGAGTGCAAAATGTAGAGGAGAACGAGGGGGAGAGAATGGTAGTTTTTTGAAGGAAAAATATCAACTGTGGATGGAGTTGTGAGGGTTATTAGTATTCTAATTAAGGTCCAAATATTTTGACATTGGAGAGAGATATTGTAGATAATTTTTATACGGAAATGATCTCCTGAGTCAGGAGATTCCAATGATCTACTTTACATCTCTGCAGCTACCCTGGAACATCAGATTATTCAGGGAAAAGCACAACTACACAGCAAAAGTACCACTTCCAGACATCCCACGTGTACAAGACCTGGATATTTTTAAAGCCACGGTTCGGTATAGTCTAATGAGGTGTTGAAAATTTCATCCTCGGAGAACTCGCTCAATATTGGTGCTAGCGGATTTTTGAAAAGAGATTTGGAATCTACGTGGAATTTCGTGTATAGGAAAAATACCTGTTTTTCGGTTACGTGGATGTGGGGTGAGCTGTGTGGTGTTCTCTGTGGTGTTCTGTAATAGAATACAGCTCATACAATAAGGTCGTGCTTTTCTATAAGCCCCATGATACCTCCTAATCATGTTTTTTCCATATTATCAGTGCTACCAAAAATGGTCTTTATAAACTCCTTTCCATAGTATAAACCACCTTCTTCTTGATCTACAGTCACTGTTACTACAACTAAGTATTCTTTACTTACCCCTACATCAGTGTCTTGCTGTAACACCTGTTGTAGAGTATCATGAGTTGGTGTTACTGTTGCACAACCAGACAACATGACCATATTATATGTACACTGAGAGACAAGCACTCTGATATCATTGATATGTATCTTGAGATATGACAGCGCCATTACTCATTCATGAATGACCATAACCCACAAGGTGACTAACTACAAGTATACAGCTACTATCTGTAGAGGATAATGACAACATCTCCATTAATAAAACAGGGTGATAATATGGTCCTCAATCTATATTATATCCCCAGTCATTCATTTCTATGCCTGTAGTTACTTGTACCGGTACTGTGTTTGAGCCACAGCACACACTGAGTAACTGCAAATAGGTATAGCAGTACAGCACGACTCAACTTTTTGACAAACAATAGGGTGGTCAAAATATATCATGCAATTGAACTCATTGCAATCTATAACATATCTCCACAGTCATCTCCATTGCCTGTATTCACATTGTTACTGTGGTTTGACTATGGCTGACTGTGCCAAGGTTAACCTGTAAGCTGACTACCCACTGTACAGAATGTATAAGTAACCATCTGTTTGAGAATGACAACATCTCCAATGTATATATACGCTGTTGCTTACTAACAAATATCTCACACGACCTTCACCCCTGTCAGTCAAAATAACAACCTCGATAAGCAGCACATCCTGACACTGCCCTATCTTTATCGACATGTTTATCCACCTTCCGTACACTCTCCTGTCAATCTTGCTCATCTGAACCAGCAACAAAAAAAAAAAAAAAAAAAAAAAAATAGCAACAAAATAATCACCAAAAAAATAATTGTACACAAATGACACAAATAAATATCCACACCCTTACCCTATCCACTACCCTCCCCTTACCCTACATCATCCCTTACCCACTCTATCAAGTCTTGGCATTCTCGACAGGTACCTGATCTGCCGATCGGCAAGGTTCAAGACAGGGTGGAGATAACGGTCTTGGCGTGGGCGAGACAAGGCTGAATTGAGCGGTATTTCATAGGGTTAGGGTAGATATGGTAGGGTTAGGGCAGGGTTAGGGTCAAGTTTAGGGTCGCAAATAGGGTCAGGATCAGGGTGTGCCAGAGTATCAAAGCCAGACCAGACTAAACCGGCTTTCCATGAGTGGTATCACCTGATAGACCTACCCTAACCCACTACAACTACCCTAACCCTGCCCATACCCACTTTTCTCAACTACCCTACCCTAACCCTGGTCTCACTGTTGCAGCAAATTACATCCCTCACGCTAGCTGCCCAACCGCCGAACCTAGTACCCCTGCATGTCACTTATCTTTGTTGCTGTGGAAGTTAGATGCACGTGTCAGGGTTAGGGTAGGTGGAATTGCGACCCTAACCTGGTTTCCTAACCCTACAAGTACCCTAACCCTGTATTTCCTTGCCCAGCATGCCCTATCCTTGCGGAATGCCCTGTTTCACATCAGCAAACCACCACCCTCGCTCTACGGGGAGAAATAGCTTAATGTATCTTCAGAATTAAAAAAAAACCCCTACCCTTCGGGGTTTGGGCGCTTTCTTTTTCTCCCCTAACCCTACCCTAACCCTACTTCTCCTACCCTAACCCCACGGTGATTGATAACGTACATTTGACTGATTGGGCTGCGTCTCGGGAGCGTCTAGCTCGACCTGTCGAAAAAGCAAAACCGATATACGGATAAATATGCCGAAAGGGGTAATTTGGGTTAGGGTAGGGTTAGGGTAGGAAATACGGTTCGGGCAGGGTTAGGCTACGGTCAGGGTTGGGTTTGAGGTTTGTCGAGGGTTGGGTTCAAGGAAGGATGGCTGAATGATGGCGTTGATAAGGTGTAGGGCTTGGGTTTGGGTTTAGGGTTGGGTTTAAGGGTTAGGGTTGTTCTGTTTAGGGTAGCCAGGGTTAGGGTAGTGTAAAATACGGCTTACCGGACAAATTCGGATTAGTGGATTCTTCAGGGTGGAGACAAGGAGAGTTCCGGAAGTACGGAAAAATGCGTGATTTTTGAAATGTCTTTTTGTGTCACGTTTTGTTTTTTTTTCTGTCATTTTGTTGCTCACTTTACACAGCCCTGTGATCCACTATAGCTTCAAACACAGCCCTTCTTTAAAGACCGTCTTTTGAGCTTCCCGAGAAGATCTTCACTGACAATCTTTCAGTCAATCAATGTCGGTCAGAAAAGTGAAAAGTAGGTTTCCATGGAGTTGTAGGAGATAGTGTGACATGAGAAGTTGCTCGGTAAGATCGGTTTGTATTTCTAATTATGAGAACATTTTTATTGAAATTTTGAAGGACATTTGTGAGCGGTTTATTAATTTTGAGGTGTCTGAAAGCGTCTAGGAGGTGTCTAAAAACAGGTACAGTGTGTGTAGTATTTTCTGTTATTTTTTAAATTATTTTTTGGATTTTTTAATTATTTTTTAATTATTTCTTTATTATTCGCTAACGTATGGTTGTGTACCTGTTAAATATTATTTAAATTATTATCGTGGATCTTATCGTGAATATTATTTGCTTGTGTAAATAAACTACTCTTGGTCGGGCAGCCGTTGTGGATATTATGGACGTCAGATGAAAGTGGAAATTCCAGGAGCGGATTATTTAATTTGAACAGCTGAAACAATGATGAAACGTGGACATATGAGTGGGTCTGATTGAGTGAGTGAAAAAATTCTGAATTATTTTTTTGTTGCTAAAATCGGTCGTTTGAATTCGGCTGCTCATTCTTGACCTGTGGTTATGCCAAGATGTTATGCCAAGAGATCTTCCCCTTCATGTTACTGGTCATATCTACAGGTCGAATCATGGGTGAGATAGGTCATAACGAGTGATCAAATTGATGTGTCAGTTTGATACGTCAATTCGACAGGTCAGATTGATACGTCACTTCGACAGGTCATACGACTCGTCAAATCTGAAATGTGGATCTCCCGTGTTTGACTGACTCGTGATGTCGGATCAGGTACTTAATCGAGAGTGTCATGTCAATGTTAGTAATGACAGGCTCAGCCCTGATTATTTAGATATGACAAATGTTCGATAAAAGAGCATTAAATCAGACTAAAAAAATGACAATAAATGACATAAAATGACATAAAATGACAATAAATGCCCAGCCAGACTAATGCAAAAGTGCCTGGAAATGCCCAGGCGTGCTAAAAAAGACAATAAAAAAATGCTTAGAAATGCCCACAAATTGAAGAAATCAAAAAAAA
>BCKF01000003.1:1517765-1542713 GCA_001600515.1 Yarrowia sp. JCM 30694 | reverse complement strand
CCACTCAGAAACGTCAAACCAGCCCCCCAAAAAAAAAAACCAGCCCCGAAAACGTCAAACACTGCGCCACCTCACTATCACCCCTTACTAACCATTGTATAATCATCACGTCAGGAATTAGTGCCCCTGACGTTCCCCTGAAAAGTGTCACATGGATCCACCTTCTTAAACACGATTAAAACACACTTCCGAGCAAGTCACGTGAAATTTTATCACGATCATCTGATGCACAAAAAATGAACACCACTTCTCTCAAGCACTTCTCTCAGGCACTTTTCTCATGCACTCTTGTCTAATCCATCAGTGTAACATATACAACGTTACTTTTTTTGTAGGCCAGATTTTCAACATCCCCTTTTACCAAAAGAATGCCCAAGACATAAGAAACACGGTGGTCTATTTTTCCAAGCTCTACGGTTTATATTGGTGGAGTTGTGTTCAATTCAAGTTGTTACATCTAACAAATAGCATATGCAAATTACTTGATCAGAAAAAGAAATCATCATGCACTCTGACATGCTGTGACATGCTCTGACATGCCTTCCATGCACTATCAAATGCACCCTCATCATAAACGTTGACATACACTTGTACTGTTATAACTATACTTGTACTTTCAATGCAGAGTCTAACTATGTAGGTATCCACTCCACTAAACTCAATGTTGAAGCTAACTAAAGGTAGCCACCTCAACTATATCATGAAATGTAACATTGTCATAACGTCATTTCTCATACAAATAAAATCATACCCCAAATTCTCTACCCTAACCCTACCAGCAACAGTCTTGTATTGATTTCTCTTACTGCACGGCTTTGGTTAACGTTGGTCGCACGGCACTGCTCCAAAGTGGATAGAGTTGCGATTATCTCGCGTCCCTATCTACACGGCTTTGAAGCCGTGGATGAGCGAAAGTTACACAAACGCAAATGAAGTTACACAAACACAAACACAAACCAAACACAAACACAAACAGGTTCACTATAAGTTACACAGACAGAGTTCGCTTCGCTCACTCTGTCACACGAGGTGGAGGATCGGACTTTGTCGGAGTTTCAAAAGAGGTTTGTGGCTTATCTTCCGGGGAGTGTTAGATACAAGAGTAGACCTATATACAGTACATTGTGATATGAGTGATTTGAATAATTGAGCTCTTTGATTTGATGTTGTTGTTGATACTGTATAGAACATGTTCAGCCGCTTTGTATAGACCCTGCCAAGACGTTCCTGCTTGAATACCTGCATAGGGTCCTTGTTAGCTGTACAAGTGAGACATGTTGGAGATAGCAAGGTGTATAGTGGTTAGTTTGGTGATGTTCAGGGTGGCTTTGGTACAAAGGAAGCTACGGTGGTGCCGTGTGCCTTGGTGATCATTGGAGTTAACGGCTTGGTGGAATGTAAAAGTAGACAAAAGAAATGGGTGATAAGACGGGGTGGAGGAGAGCCTTGCACTCAATTGACGCACCGTTGATTATGAAATATCTACAAGCCTAAGATTGTACAACACTCTGGCACGGTCAGTTTGAGATTTGCAAAGCTTTCTGATGCGTGAATTGATCTATCTCCGTCTGGTAATATACTCTCTGTTCACTTCTCTATTGAGAATAGTCTCTAGGGCTCCCCTCAAAGATACACAAGAGCTCTATACTGTCTATGCAAGTAGTCATATCACTTGTCATGTTCTTCTTTCGCTGTTACTGAATATGATGCTGGTACTCTCTAGAGACTGAAGGGCACTACCTTCTCAATTACTACAGCTTCTACTCAAGTAAGTGTTCCAGATGGAAAGGTGTCGAACGTACACACTTCTGAGGGAGGTGAGATGTTAGAGTTCCCTAGAGAGCTGGTATTGTCGCATATATCTGTTTGAACATGTGGTAATAATGGCTATTGGTTTGTATGGTCTCTTTGTTGACGTCTGTATCAAATATCAGAATCGAGAAACTCCTTAGAGAGGTTTGGTTACTTGTCTATATGTCTTATCCAAGATTGTATGTTCCATTTCTGAACTCCCTGTGGTTCTTATGAGCCTTGGTTGTGTAGTTATTATACTCTACTTATCATACAGGCTAGAAGGTCTCTGTACTGAAAACCACGCTTACTAAAATAAATGGAGGACAAAAGTATTTCTTGGATCATTGAGGAGTACTCAATTGAAAAATTGTTATAAGGAAGCCCTTGTGGCTGGTGTTGTACTGTCTCCCTTTCTACAGTTAGGTGCTGTACTGACCGAGTTCAACATCGAGAAAAGCCATAGAATTGATGGAAGACTTCTCTAATTGACTATTTCAATAGTGATTGTCACATTTCTGAACTCCCTGTGCCTCTCATTTGTCTCTTACATGCTATGGAGTCTTATAGTTATATTGTTAAGGACTGGTATGGAATACATTCTAACCATCTCTAGAAACAACCACCACACTTACAATTGAGTACTGTAAAAGCTGACTAGGTATGATAAACGTAGATACCTGTCACCCACTATATGGTGTCACTGTGTTAAGCTGCTTGGTTGAAGCTGTACTCCCGCCTTCAGAGTGCTTCAAAACTACGATACACCATGAAGAGTATGTAAAAAGATATATCTCAGTCAAGAGATAACTACAGTCAGGTTCCAATGATCCCATAGCCTATTACAGTAGTTTGGCCGTGTTAAGATGTTGAGTACATCTTACTTCTCTTATCTCCATGAATATACTGGCTAGAATACAGTGGATTGGATATGCGAGATCAGGAGAACAAGGGCTTTCTTTTGGTACTATATAGAATGAGGACTCCACAAGAGGGATGGTATCCACAAGGCATCATCTCAAGGTGACTTGAACACGACCTGTCAACTCCCAACGTAAAGACGGAAAAGGATCACTGGAGGGTAATAGACGATGTACTGAGCTGTCATCAACCTACTTTCAGATGAATACTGTATGTGAATATCTTGCAATACAGCCTGTACAATATCCCTGGAGTGACTACTAAGATCACTGCGAAAGGGTCAGTAACATAGGTTTCTTCATAGAGCTGAGAGGAAGGCTGATACCAAGAAAAGCTGCTTATAGTTTGTGTAATTTACTTGTAGAAAGCCTGTACAGGTATCTGTTACTCCTCAGTTCGTCATTCATCTAACTTCATTATTATACAAGTCGGTAACATGATGTCACAATCAACACGTTCTTTTAAGTGCTACACAAATTGTGTATGTACATTCATTATATCTGTTTATGTACAGTACTTGTACAGTATGTGTGACCCTCTACAGCTCTCTTATGTATGTACATTCATTATATCTACGTTGTCCTCTTACTAGATCCTCTACTTATATGCTTATATTAACATATCCTGTTAAGCTATGCCTCATAGAGCATATTTCTAATACCTAAGCATGAGTCTCTGTTCATCATCATTCACTAACATGAATTATAATCACGTTCGTAGTACAGTACCGGTACTTCTAGATACAAGTTTTTAAGCGCTTCAATATAACAAACTGCTATACAAGTTTTGTACATTCATTATTCCATGTGTCACTTAGTCACTCGGATCCTCTGCAGCTCTGTTATGTATGTACATTATACCAACATCATGTGTCACTTGCCAGAGTCGTATACTTCGTATCTTCTACAGCTAAGTACAGGGGTGTATTTAGTATGTACATTCATTTATATCGTATGTGTTAATTGCTAGAGTCAGTTCCTCTACAGTTCAGTATGTTTACTGTATGTACATTCATTTATATCATAGTGTTAAACGACTGGTTGTTCACTGTTCACTACCGTGCTAGAGTCAGATACTTGTATCCTCCTCTATCATATATTGTTCACTGACTAGAGTCGGATACTTCTTATCTTCTACGGGTCTCTTATGTATGTACATTCATTATATCAAGGGCTGTTATTGCTAGAGTCGGATACCTCCGGTATCCTCCTAGTTCGGCACACTCAAATCCACATTAAACACCATCAACCCCTCATCCGCAGCCGACAAGGCACCCCGCAAAAAAATCTTTTGCTGAAGAGGATCCATGACTGCACACATGGACGAACCAGCATAAAGCACATCTCCTTGTTCAAAACCAACTCTGTTCGCCGTAACCATGGTAACGGGAAAATCGACATCAGTATCCTGATTCCACACAGGATGCAGTCTCTCAATCCAGTACTGCAGAGTATCTACCAGAGGCAGTTTGTTGTCTACATCAGCGGTATAATCATGAAACATGGCGAGATCTTCATCTTTGTAAGCGGGTTTTTCGGTAGGTTCTTTGATGAGTCCCTCAAAAGTCGACTTTGCATGTAACATTGTACATTTATGGACAATTGCGTCTCTCAGCTCCTGATTCGTCTTTTCCTGATCTTCAGTCATGGGAATTTTGTCTGAAGACTTTGTAGGAACAAGAGAAGGTGATTTGGAGTGAGTCCAAGCCATGGGAAGAAGAACTAGAGGCACTTTGTTCTGTTTAACAGCATTTCCAAACTCATAATCTGTACTAGGACTCTCGAATTTATAAGGATTAATATCCATACAAATTCCGACCTGAAATTTAAGAGGAACATCCTGAGACAGAGAAGGAAAAGGTCCATAGGTCTGAAAACCGTCAGGAGACTCACTCATGCCCATAGCTTCATCGGCAGTATAAAGAAACGACTTTCTGTAAGTGAAAAGAACATCTCCTTGAGGAGAAACCATAGACACAGAGTTGTAGGTTTTGTTGTCAGCAGGCGAATATTCGGGATATCCCACCATCACGTGACCATCAATTTTTTCAGCGCACTCTTTAGCCCACTTGATACTTTTTGAAGATTCGGTTTCTTCTCTGAAGGGAAGCAGGTTTTCAGGACTCTCGAAATTGTACCCCGTGAACGACATTTCCGGGAGCATCAAAATATCAATCTTGGATTTCTTGTCGGCCTTTTTGTTGGTCTCAAAGTACCGTTCGACGAGCTCATTGGCTACTCCCATGTTCTTATCAACCTCTCCGATTTCAGGTTTGAGCTGCAGACATCCGATTTGGAGGTTGAGGGGCGTTGTTGACCGGGCTGTGGTTGCCATGGTGCGGATTTGTTTGAAAGAAGACGCGATTCGGAAAACTCGGTTCATGGTGGTGAGGAAAAGATTTTGGATGGGTGAAAAGTTGATAGGAGGTTTTTGGGCGTGGCGAAATGAGGGGGTGTGGTTGGTATGTGTGGATAGCTGACGATGAGGCGAATCGAATGAACTGGGTTTCAGAGCGATTGGAGAAGTATTGAGCGAGATAGAGGGATGAGAAGGGGAGTGAACAAGGGGATAAGGTTTCACAATGCAGAACCTGGGGTGGTGATGTAAGCAGGAGGTTGGAGGGGGCGGATTTGAGTGTAGGAGAGGAGTGAAGTGGTCCAAGGCTGTTTGGTTGGTATCAGTGGATGCTGAGGCTTTGATTTTTTCTGTTTTCGATTTTTTCTGTTTTTTTTTTTTTTTTTTTTTTTTTTTTTTTTTCGGAATTATTGTTATTCCTACCCCCACGATTTCAACTTCTCTACCTCCTGTACACTCTAATATCACTAATACTTCGTCTGATACTCCATTCATTATCTATTTCTCTTGTGCTGTATTCCCATATATTTATTCTTTTTTTAATAATTTTTATTTTTATTATTTTTTAATTATTTTTATTATTTTCCATTAATTTCCTAACCCCTACAAGTTCAACTTCTATATCACCTGCACATCCTGAATTCACTTGAATGCTTTGCTATACCTCCTAAAGCATATCTTTCTCTTGTTCTGTCTTCTCTATATTTATTTATTTTTTTCTGATTTTTCTCTGATTTTATCTCTTTTTTTTAAAAAAATTAATTCATTATTCCTACCCGTACAAGTTATTCTTCTATACAACCTGTAGACCACCAGCATCAGTTTGTGTGACACCCCCATAAAGTATCTATTTTTGTTTTGCTGTCTTCCCATATATTATTTTATTTCTTTTTATTTCTTTTATTTTAATTTTAAAAAATGAATTTTTATTAATTTTAATTAATTATTAATAATTACTGCCACCACAATCCCACTCACTACTACTTCTCCACTAATAAAATCTAACAAATCTATTTTTATGTCTTCTTTTCCTCCTTTTCCCCCTTTATATTTTTTCTTCATTTTTTCTATCCCCTTCTCACCCCTCTAACTAAACATCAACAAAACTACTTCGCTTTCTTAATCCCGGTCCCCATCGGAAAATGAACCACGGCACAAGACACATGGCCGACGTGATGAAGCCCAGAATCAGACACAGCTTGGCAAACGACACCTGTTCAATCGCAGCCATTCCAATGAACGGCAGGACGCCTGCAAAAATCGACCGCAAAAAGGTCAACGCAGAAACAGCACTTGCAGAGTACTCTGAGTGGATGTCCACCACGTAATTCAGAGTCGACTGAAAGATTGTGAAAAAACCAATACCCAGCATCAACAGAAGAACCACAGAAATGGCCCATGTCTTGTCAAAAAAGAAGTAACACAGAAAGCAGCCCACAGGAGGAAAAAGAGCGCCAGGAAGCATTATCAAAAGACGCTTCTCAGGCTCCTTGTTGCTACCTCCATGTTTCTGAAGCATTCGATTGAAGTACCAAATGGACCAAGCAATACCTCCAGAAGCACAAATCAGACCGGCAATGAACGTGAGGTTGATCCAGGCGGCTTGATCACGTGACCAGCCATGTTCCTTGACGACTGCGTTCGGTACAAGCGAAATAGCCATGTACATGAGTCCAAACATACAGGCTGCGTACATTTGCAGCGGCAGCATGACCGGGGTCATCATGATCTGGTAGGGACGGAGCAGATTTTTGATTGAAAATCCCCTCGCATGACCTCCAAGATCTCGTTCAGTCACGAGATTTCTCAGTCCACCTGCATCCAAACTGAAGTTTCGCACAATCTTTTGCAAAATGACTGGAGCGTATGTTTCCGGCATGAAGATGAGATTGGCAACACAAATAATGAGCTGGTAGATTCCCACCACCAGAGAAAGATGTCTGAAATCGCCAGTCCATTTGATGACTTGAGAACCGAGAATAGGGCCCATGGCAGGACCTCCAGCAACGATGATCGCGTAGAGAAGCAGAATGTAGGGTCGTCTCTCCGGCTTGAACATGTCCTTGAGAGCTCCTCCTGACGAAAGAATAGGAGGAGAAGACAGAGCTCCAGAGAGAAACCGCAAAATCATAAAGGTCGGAAACGAGGTGACGGAAACAGTGAGAAAGGTGAAGATGAGCGAGACGAAAAAGGGCCAGAAGACGCCGATTTTACGGCCAAAAGACTCGGTCATGGGGGCACAAAACATGGGGCCAATAGCAATACCCATCATGTACACTGTAGTCGACAGCATGGCCACGTACTTTCGCACGCCAAACATGTCTTCAATGTGAGCCACTGCAGGTCCGTACATGGACGAGCACATTTGAGGACCGATAGCAGACAGAGCCTGGGAAGCAACAACCAAGTACTTTTTGTAGTTGGGCCAGTTGAACGGGTACCGGGGGTCGTTTTCAATATCCCACTGCACGATATACGTGACGCAGTTGGACCGTCGGCAACGTTCCTTGAAGTGTTCTTGAGCAGAGGGATGGGGCGAGATGCAGGTGGACAGGATGATTCCGGACTCTCCGGCGTAGATGGGTTCGGTTTGGGTCGATCGAGACGTTTTTCCGTCTTTGGTGACAGAGTCGTTGGACTGACGAGAAGAGATTCGGGTGGTGGACGAGTTGACAGAGGAGTCCTTTGAAGGAAGACGGGGAGTGGTTCGGGAGCTTTTCAGAGAAGTCAAGGGGAGAGTGGTGGATGGGTCTTTCCTGAACCCCAGTATCCTCCTTAATTTTGCAAAAAAGCCCAGAGCAGGGGGAATGTCGGACTTGGCTGGTCCGAATCGAGTCACGACAGGCTCCTCAAACACGACATTGGGTCTCTTCTGGACTTTTTTCGGGGTCGGAGGATGAATGTACAGTGCGTTGTTCCTGGCTCGAATTTCGTCAGCCCAAGCCTTGGGAATAGCCTTGGGATCCATAGACCGGATATGCATGTTGAAAGGCGGCTCATCGGAGCCACAGGCAGTCGAGTTGTAGCTCCCCGACGGAGAAACGGACTTGTCAGAGTCGGACGAGAAGGAAGACAGACCCTGGCAGGAAGAGGAGGAGGAAGAAGAAGACATGGCGAAGAAAGAAGAAGAAAAGGCGGGTTTTCTGGTTTGGTAAGAGGGAAAACCGGCGGCCTTTTAAGGCTCAGGGGAGTGTGGGCTGGGTTGGATTGGGGAGGACCATAAATCTAGACAGAGTGCAGTTTATGCTTGCTGAGGCAGGTTGAGGTGGTAAGGGGAAAGTTGGTTAAGAAGGCAATTGAGGTGGTAGAGGAGAAGGGAAAGATACAGGGGGGGTGAGGGGAGTGTTTGGCGGGTGATGGTGAAGTCTGCTTGTTTGTAGGATTTTTTTTGGGCCCTCTAGTGACTTCTCATCATGGTTTGTTTTTTGTTTTTATGGCTACTCTATGGAGCTCATAAAAATCGGGTAAAATCAGGTAAAATAGCGGTTTATGGAGTGGAAAACGCAGCACTCCGGAGCAGCTGGAATGTGAAGATTTTTACTGCTTTCCATATACCAGCGGATGAGTGTGTGGAATCAGGGGAGAGGTGGTGAAGGGGAAAGGAAAAAAAAAAAAAAAAAAGATATCCCCACACCAAACAAGGAGAAAAGATGAAACAAATATTCTCCTGGCTCATAGCACGACTATTCAAAACTGCTCCTGCACTCTGATCTCTTCTAGTCCACATTTCAGGCATACAACACTGAGTAGTATGGAGTTCTGAGAAAGTCCAAGATACGCTATATTGAAGCCAAATCAAACACTCCACAAACCTCACTGCAATCATAAAGATATCTTCAACCTGCATCTTTCAGTGTTGCTCTGGAACGAACATCAGTGTGAACAAGCAGAAACAGGCACTAGAAGGTGCCAAGCCATATGGCAGTTAATGTTTGTTTCATAGTCTACTCGGCAAAGTATGCCAAGTGCGGAAAAAGGAAAAACGGAAAAACGGAAAAACACCATGTCACGTGACTTGAACTAGAGTATGGTGATTGATGTGATGATCTATCGGCTTTTCCGAGGGCCATAGTTTAGAAGTAACAAGTTGATCCATACACATGAGATACTAACAACAGTGTACTCTCTGAATAACTGTACAATTAGTGATCTCTTCTAAGGCTTCCAAGCTGTCTACTATCACCAATTGTAAGATGATAGCCATGTTCACCAACTAGTAAACACCCATTTTTTACACATGTCCATACATTACAACATCATAGCAGCCTGTCAAACTGTCAAACACCTTGTTAAGGCCATCTCATAGATCCACTTCCTCTTCACTCTCTGAAACGTCACTATTCAATATTTCCCAATTTGGACATGTAGCGTGCCCTTCAAATGTCACACGATCAGATCTAAACTCAGATCATCGCACATCGCATTTGACGTTGTTCTATCGTTCTTGTTCTATATCTACGTCTCCCGGTCAATTCATTTCACGTTACTTGCTTTTAGTTTCTACAGATCATCATGTCATAACTTATTTGGCAAAGTGGGCAAGAGCCTCGAGAACCTCGAGCTCAATCTCGGCCTCGGCAGCAACGGCCTCGTCGGAGGACTGGGCGTTCTTCTGGGCCTCGGAGGTCAGGGTCTTGATGGCCTCGGGGGAGAAGTCGGCAGCCTCGAAAGCCTCGACGGAGTTGACGGACAGCTCAGAGTCGGGCTGAACGGTAGCGAAACCGCCGGAGATGAAGAAAGACTTGGTCTCTCCGTTGGTCTCGATGACCTCGATCACACCGGGCTTGAGCTGCTGGATGGTGGGAACGTGGTTAGCGAGGATACCGAGCTCACCGGCGGTAGAGGGAATGTTGACCTGGGTCACCTCCTTCTTGTTGTAGAGAGACTGGGTTAGTAGGTGCGAGTGACCGTAGGTCACGAGGACCGAGAAGTACAAAGAGCAGAGCTCTGTAGTACGTCATAGACACATCATAGACACATCAGACACGATCAGAGCAATCGACTTGGATGATGGTGGATCAAGGTGATCTGGTAATTGAGTGAACTGGGATCGGGATCAGGATCGGGATCATGCGATTGAGGTGTTTAGTGGCTGTGCTGTGGTGTTCAGGTGTGTGCTGTCAAGGTGTGTACTGTTTTAAGGTGATCATGTGCTGTGCTGTGCTGGCTGTGCTGTGCAGTTTAAGGTGATGACATGGCTAGAGTGATGAAATGGGGCTCAATTGATCAATCAACTGCCACACCCACACACCCAATTCACGCCACGTCATCCTCCCAACCACACACCACACCCACCCAGTGCTCAATGCATCTGTGTAACACCCTGCACAGCACACCCAAAGCACACCCAAACACACCCAGCACACCCCAAACACACCCCAAACACACCCTCACACCCCTCTGCAGCACCTCTACAACCCCTCAATCCCTCAATTCCACCCCCCAATTACCCCATCACCCTCATTGTCGCATTACCCTCCCTTCTGTGTCGTTTGTGTTTGTGTCGAGTACTCACCTCATGGGGAAGAGCCAGAGTCAGACGGAGCTTGTCGACAGAAGCGGTCTCGGCGTAACCTCGTCGAGCAATTCGCACGGCGGGTCGGGCAGCACCCCGGATGGTTCGAGCAACAGAGAACATTTTGTGGTGTTGTTAGTGCAAGGTGTCGTGTTGAGAGTGGGAGTATTTTCAACGTGGTTGGTTTTGAGAGAAAAAAGGTTGTGGCCAATCAGGGCGGGAGAACGGGTGAGCAGCCCTAACCCTCCCTCCCAAATCCGAAACCTTAAATGTTCCGCGAGCAAAAAAAAGTGTCAAATGCAGCATGCGGGGATTGAACGGGGGATGTGGAGCACACCATAGTGAAATGAGAGATCGTGAGATGCAGGTGTGCTCAGAAATTGCGCAAGGCCTAAGGGGGGGTTGTTGTGGTGTATATGACGGTTTTTGGAGTGGTTTTAGTGCGTATAAAGTGTTTTTAATCCGGTTCCCGCAAAAATCGAAACGGCATAATTTCCAAACGTCCTCCGTGGCCGAGTGGAAATTCCACCTGTCAAATAAGGTTTCGGAAGACTCCATTGATTATGGACGTGTGTATCGTTCAACTAGCCAACTATACAACTGCAACTACAACCACCCTCGCTACATTACAACTATTGAACTAGCGATACCACACATCCAAGCTACTACTACCACCAACACAATAACCGTTTCATAACCCGTTAACCCGCTAACCACTGGATAGGCAGACATTCATGGAAGAACAAATCCAACAAAACACAAAACAGGTTCTCGTCGGGGCTGGACACCTGCTGGCGTTCCTCAGTCAACAGGGCGTGCCCATGAAACCCCTGCCCAACCCTCCTACGCTTCTCCAGTCGCAAATGGACAAGTCTGTGGCTGGTTTCAACCAGGCTCTCGATCACATGAGTGTCAACATTGAGTCTGCTCTGGAGTTTCTGGAGCTTGAGAAACATCGTCTAGGGCTTGTACAGAACGGCAAGGTCAAGGCTGAACCAGTTCCCGAGATCAAGACCGAGGGAGACGTCAAAGACGAGTTTACCATTGATGGAATGGACGCGTCGCACGCTATTGACCTGGACGGCGCGTTTGACGACTTTGGCACCAATGACGTGGACATTAACGCCATGTTGGGGGATGGAAAGGACACAAAGGATGGAATGCTGATGGACGATGAGTTGAGTAATTTGTTGGCGGAGGAGGGAGAGGTGGGGGCGGCAGGACAGGGGTTGGGAGATGATGATATGGAGGGGTTGTTTGGAGATGGGTTTGATTTTGTCTCGTATGATCAGTAGGCCAGCATCGAGGAGCTTGCTCCGAGAGGATGGCTCAATATCCAACTGCCAGCATCGAAGAGCTTGCTCTGAGAGGATGGCCCTTCATAAAGCTGACATCGAGGAGCCAAACACTACCCTCATCCAAAGAGCTAGCTCTTATAGGATGCTCATAGTGCCAACATTGAAGAGCTAGCTCTGAGAGAATGGTCTCCCGATGGCATGTACAGTATGTACCGTATTTTAATTTATTTTTATTTGACTGGGCCGAAGTAGCTATTGTTTGTTGAAGGAAGGCTGTGCTTAGAATGTAGAGTGAGTGTTGAAGGTGTGGTGTAGCTACAGCTTGTTGGTTCAGAGTACACTGTCCTTGTCAGAATACAGTGTCCTGGTTCAAAATAGAGTGTCCTAGTAAAGAAACTGAAAGAGTTATCTTCAAATAGGTGTACTTGAAGTTCTTGGTCTTGTAGGGTGGTTGTTATTGGGTATATGTTCGTTGTATTCACCTTACCTTAGTTCTCTCTGTCCAGTACTTCTTTCAAGACTGCTTGATCTGAACTGATCAGCTTAGAATGCTTCCAAGCAACAGTTATTATTGGATGCTACATATATTTCCAAAGCTGCCCTGGTTCAAGACTTGCGTGTTCACACTGATATACAGTAGCTACTTGTTGGTTGTATTCATCTTACAAGTCCCTTAGTGGTCTTTTTCCAGTCCTCTTGAGTACCTGGTCTGAACTGAAAGGTCAGCTTAGACACAGCAAAGCAACAATTATGGAATCTGACAATATCTCAAAGCAACTTACTTGATCTATGTGTTTACACTGGTATATGGTAAGTTCTGCTCTCACTGTAGCTACGTACCACCTTACAAGAAGCATGATGTTAAAGACAGTCCCCGTAAGGTAAAATGCCATAGATAGAGATACACTACAACTACAATACCATACACCTCTTTAGCTATATCCATTTATTACAGCTCAATGCTTTAAAAATACAAGTAAATACTGCAACTAGGACAGTCCTTGCATCTCGTATTCTTACGTGCCCCAAGGTCCTGTCTCAAGGCATCTTAAAGCATGCCCCAAGTGTAAGCCTGAAGACCAACGTGCCCCAAGCGTCCTGTGTCAAACTATAAGTACGTACAGCCCCAAAATATTACATCAGCTGTTGTGGCCTACAATTGTTGCCGAAAGACGTAGCTGAATTAGTTTATAGCCTCATTGTATCTCAGAGTTGTAATCTTGGATATGAAAACGGTTATTGGTCGTAGCTGCTTTAATATTCTTCTTACTGGATTTAGACCTAGCTCATTATAATCACAAGACGTAGACCATTCTTTTGGTACCGGAATTTCTCATGTTAGCATCCATATTGGCCAGAGTTAAGTGTATACAGTATGGCCTGTTCTTTTCTGCCCCAGACCTCTCTTTGACTTTTTTATTTAGAGGTGGACATCACTGTAGCTAAGTTAAGGCCAAAAACACTGAGATGGCCATGCCAGTTCTATGGCAATAGGCAGCTGTTACTGGTCCTGTACTTTGTCAGCTCTTGTTTACTCTTACAATTCACTGTATAACCGCCAATTTCGATTTCAGTACGTGACCGTTTCTCAACGAGTATTTCAGAAGCCACCATAGCAGTTAGATCTGCTATTCCACATACACTTGACGCTCTTGCTTCCTGCTCCTTTTTTTACTCCAGACATGTTTAATACAACGATGGGTGCGACGTCTCTATCGAGCCGTATAATAACGCTACAGAAAAACAGAGGCCACCACCAGATTCCCCGAGTTGTCCTCTACAAAACGCACCTTTCAAAATTCCGCTAGGACAACTTTCCCCTACTAAGCAGGACATATCCCAACCTCCGTGTGATCCCCTAGGCCCAACACCCAATAATGCTGCCCCTACGGAATTCTAACAAAAGATTCTGTGAGTACAAAGAGTCTAGATGGCAGAACCATCGTCAAATCTGTGTTCCGACTAGTATTACCTGAGATGAGTTCATTTGAAGTTTGGTAAAGTCACCCAAGGAAGCTTACAGTATTGGGTGTTGGTGCTGTGCCTACTGTAAGGTAAAATACATAGACAGAAACACCACAACTACAATCTGATACACCTCTCTAATACAGTAGCTATATTCATTTATTTTACAGCTCAATGCTTTTCATAAATACTGTAACTAAGACAGGTCCTTGCATTTTGTTCAATATCTGTTAGACATGGTGCTATTCCAAAGGGCATACATTTGCCCTTACTTCCTGTTCCAAGATTCTGCTATAAAACGACAGCACATCTCCTACTTTCTTCAAATAACTTAATTGCATTGACTATAATTACAGTGTGACGTATCCCCCTTATACAAGTAGACAGTACTGTACAAGCAGAGCATGCTATTCACAGGCACTAGCTGTAACAACACCAGCACTCATACAAACTCCTAACACAGAAAGGAATGTTGTACTGTACAGTGCTGAAGTTGTAGCCTGACAGTATAGAAGAGTGAAGTTCATGACAGTAGAGTGAAGTTCATAGCAGTAGAGTGAAGTTCATGACAGTATAGTGAAGTTCATGAGGTTCGCTTCGGTTCGCATGAGGTTCGCTTCGCTCACCTCATTGCTCACCTCAACCTCACCACCATCACCGTCAAATTATCCGTACTAAAATTCTCCAACGCAAACTCCACCAACACCCTACTCCCCTCCACCGGATCTTCCAACCCTCTCACCAAATCACACGCCTTTTGATCATCACACACATCCCACAGTCCGTCACATGCCACAATCAAAAACTCGTCGTCGGGAATAATCTCTGTTTCTGTCGTGTACGGATTACCAATGATAAACTGTTTCATGTAGGTATCTCCTAGAGCTCTAGTGACAGCCAGCATTCCGTTCACCCGGTTGCTGATCATCATGCCTCCATTGTTTGTCACTCGTTTCGACTCATGCAAATCCGTGCCTTTATGGTCATAACTCAGTCTCAGAGCTTTTCCTCCTCGGCACAAAATCAGCCGAGTATCGCCGACATTTGCGGTGTACAGCTTTCTCTTGCAATCCGAAATAGGAGCTCGAGGGAACACAGGCTGATAGTTCATGGGCGAGTGATCCGAAGCGATAGTGACTGGTTTTCCACGAGCGTCTTCCCATCGCAAAAGCGCCACAGCTGCAGTACAGCCCGAATTGAGGTTTTTCTCCTCAATTGAGCGGTCAATGGCCATGAACGCCGAGTTGAGCAGCTCGGGAACGGTTTTTGAGCTCTTGTCCACCTCCTCCAAGCCCTCTTCTTCAACCACCCCTTCCTTGTCGTTTTCGTCTCCTTTGAAACCCTCAGTTTCCATAACTAGAGCTTCTAGTTCACCCACAACAGCCACAGAGCAATACTCAGCCGCCTGCTTGCCAGCATGCCCGTCAAACACTGCAAAAAGCCCCGAATCAGGCGTCCCGCAAAAGTTGTGCGCAGCAACATGATAGTCCTCCATGGTCCGTCTGCAGCGCGAGTTTTTGTCCTCGGTGACGCCGACTGCGAAGGAGGACAGTGGCGAGTCGGTTACAGGCAAGCCGTTGTTGTTGGACAGAAGAGGATGGCTTTTCGGCTCATCTTTGCTGTTTCGTCGGAAGAGTTTGAGCATTGTAGTAGGGAATGTGAAGAATTTGTTGTGTCACGTGTGTCGGTATGTCACGTGTTTTCTTGTCACGTGATATGGTGTATGTCACGTGCTTTCTGTTCTCGTTGCTGCTCAAGAATAAGTACTGTATGGAACAACCGCCTGTTGGTACAGCTATCTCAACCACCCCACAATGAAATTCAATGTGTGGCAAAACCTTATTTGCGACTCCAACAGGGTTAGGTCCGCTGTCTCGGACATTGCCAACCTTTTGGGATCAGAGATACGGCAAACTCCGAGGAGGGAATAGGGGGTCAAAGGAGGGTATTATTGCTTGGAGGGGGTTAGGGTTGGTGTTCAGAATTGAAAAAAAAAAAAAATTGAGGTGCTCAGGTGTTTTGGGGGTGCTTTTGGGGGTGTACATGAGGGGGGGTGTTAAGTAGGGGCTAAGTAAATGGGTAAGTAAAAAAAAAAAAAAAAAAAATTGAAAAAAGCACTCACTCTGGTTCTCCTGGGTGTGTAAATCAGGATTATAGCTTTAGCTAAGGTCTAGCTGTGTTATTACGTGTGTTATAGGCCGTAGAGTAGCTTCATCTCTATGTCAAGGGTAAAAAAAAATTGAAAAAATTGAAAAAATTGAAAAAAACACTCATGCTGGTTCTCCTGGGTGTATACATCAGGAATATGGCTTTTGCTAAGATCAGAGACTGCTGGTTCGTGTGTTATAGGCCTTACAGTAGCGTCGCCTCTGTATAAGTGTAAGGCGTGATCCCGGACTATTAATTACAACTCTGCGAACCCTGATTGGCGGATTTCGAGCTTACAATAAGTCACGTCTTGAATATATCCTGACTGAGGCTCTATTGTATGTGGTGGTAGCTCTTAGAAACTGTATGTTTAAGGTGGCTGTCAGAATGGGCTCCTGTCTTTATGTAGGACAGTAAAGGACATGCTCTGGTACTTGGCTGAATCAACGTAATATCAGCTTTTGGAAAACTCTCTGTAGTTTTATTTACTCCAGTATCTGGCTATGGACAGTCAAGCCGAGGTCCAAGCCATCTTAGACAGCTCTGAAGACAGGACTACAACAGCATGATCTGTCTATATAAATACATTGTTCTTTGATCAAGGCTTTTCACAAATATCTATCATACCAGCACGTAAAGTGACCATCACAACAGTATAGCTAATTACAAGTCCAAGTAGAGTGTCTGAGACGTCCATGAGCTACTTGTAGGACAGTGCTTTGAGTCAGCTGTGAGACTGTCCAGACAAGTTTAAAATCATGAAGCTGAGAACAACACAAAATAATGCTGCTACCACAACAAGAGTTAGACGGTTGTGTTTGTCTCCCCCGAAATACTCACAATCCGAAATTTCTGCTCATTTGGAGGCGATTTGGATATCCACCCCCATTCAACTAAACTCCCAACTAGCTTCCCAAGTAGCTTTTGACTAAACAACACCCCCTCTCAAACTCCTCTAATACTACCCCAAGCAGCCCATAATTTTGTCCACCCCTAGAACTTCGTAATCTCTTTCCATCCACCACTTAATCTCACCTTTGACACACACAAAAACTCCCACCAAACGGCCCTCCAAAACCCCCACCTCCACTCACTCCCGGGTAACGCAACTCTAAAGTGAAATTTCACTTTTCCTCTCACGTCCTCCCACAACCACACTCCAACATGGCTCCCAAAAAAGCGGTCCAGACTGCAAACACCATTGTCAAAATCGTTGTTGGCGCCGGCGCCGCCAAGCCCCAGCCTCCTGTTGGTCCTGTACTCGGATCAAAGGGTGTCAAGGCCATTGATTTCTGCAAAGAGTTCAACGCCAAAACGGCTCATTACCAGGAAAACACGCCCATTCCGGTCGTACTGACCATCAAGCCCGACCGAACGTTTTCGTTCGAGCTCAAGTCGCCCCAGACGGCTTGGATGCTGCTGAGAGCTGCTGGAGCACCCAAGGGAGCTGCCAAGTACAAGCCTGGTCGAGACGAACCTGTCGGAGAACTGTCGCTCAAGCACATCTACGAGCTGGCCAAAATCAAGCAGATGGACAGCCGACACAAGGACCAGCCGCTGGAGAACATTTGCAAGTCTCTGTGCGGCACTGCGCTGTCGGTCGGTGTCAAGATTGTTAACTAGGAGGAGAAAAGCATATTGTGTATATAGTAAAGGAGTGATGTTATGATATCTGGTAATTCTGAACAGCAGCTTTCGAATGAGACCGGTTTGGTCAAGATCGGGTGTGTATTGGTTGAATAGTAGGAGGTTGTAGTGTATGACGGTGTATGATCGGACGATATTGGGTTTAGTAAGCATCGTAGAGAGAAATGAATACCACTGCTGGAATGGGGGGATTGCGTTTACCCGGAAAATCACGTTGAAAAAGTGAGACATGATTTCCAGGGTCAGAATGATATGGTGTGGTCATGTAACTGTTGTAAGAAGAGATGATGATATATGCAATATGAAAGCTCCGAGAAAATGAAAATGAAAGAAATAAACGGTGAATTGTCTTATAATCGACTCAAAATGAGATATTAGACAGTCTGAAAGTGTTAAATTTCATTATAATGGGTGTTACTCATACTAACAGAAATGTCTCACCAAGACGTATCCCTGAGAAATGTTGAATATCATCTTTCAATAAAAGTGATACCATTAGAATCTCCCAGTCTCAAAGATTCTACTGCTTTTCTCCAATTTCATGTAAACCAAATATTTCCTGTTTTATTCACTTTTTAAAATTTAATGTCTCTTAGAGATACATCCCTGAACAGCTGTGAATATCTCTTTTTAATAAAATCAATACCATTCGAATCTCCTTCTCTCAAGGAGTCCACCTGTTCTCTTCGATTTCCTGCAAAGTGAATATTTCTCATTTTATTGTAGTTTTAAAAATTTATAGTCTCATAATAGAGACGTATCCCTGAAAAGTTCTGAATATCCCCTTCTAACAAAATTAATACCATTCGAATCTCCTGATCTCAAGGAATCTCCCACTACCCTCCGATTTCCTCTACGATGAATATTTCATTTTTAAATGAATTTTTAATTTTAATAATATTTAATATTTTTTTTAATAATGTAGTATTACCACCTAGTTAACACCTCTCACGACCCCATCCACCCACTTGGCAACCCCCACAGCCAGTTCATCTTCCCATCTCGGAGCCACCACCTGAACACACACAGGAGCATTCTTGAAAATCTCAGGACCCTCTTCAGTCCATGGTTTCCAACACAGTTCTTCAAACTCGTCTCTGAAGTCCGTTTTCTTCTCATACGTGAAATCACACACTTTATAACCCGTAGGAACAACCACAGCAGGGTAATCCATGAGGTTCCAGATTCCACAGTACATGAGATTCTTTGAGGTGTGGAAAACAGGTGCTATGGTGTTAGCGACTGGATAAATGACGATATCGAACTGTTGAGTGAAATCGCGGTGAAAATCAGCCCGAAATTCGTCTCGTTGTTGATGCATGGTCCATAGTTCTTCTAGAGTGTATTCCTGCACTGAATCTAGAATATCCTGAGTCTGAGGAGTGATTGGTTCCTGGAAACGATGGAAATGGTTTTTAACACGTTCTCCTCCATCAGGGAAATAAAATGCCATCAAAAGTTCATTGGCTGCTGAAATATCAGGAGGAGAGTATACTGACAGCTCTACAGGGAGACCCTCATACTCCAACCCCTTTAACTGCTCAACAAGCTTAAGAATACCTTTTTCAATAGGTGGAAACGCCTTGACAAACCCATCATCAAAACAGTATCCAACCCTCAACTTTTTCTTCAGGCCAAAAACTGGACTTTCCCAAACCCATCTATCCACAGAAGGATCAACCTTCCACATATCTTTAGAACCCATATCTTTCATGTAAGCTTCAATCAAACGCAAGTCAGAGCTCATGGGTCCACATACCGACCTGATTGACTCATTTCCAGCCATCATCATGTCCACTCCGGTCTCTGAAAGTCGTCCAAACGTCGGTCGAAGCGAATAAATGCCACAAAACGAAGCTGGCTCACGCACACTGCCTCCAATATCAGTTCCAAGTCCGATTTTAGAAACTCCGATCGAAATAAGGGCTCCTTCACCGGAAGAACTGCCTCCAGAAGATAAAACCGTGTTGTGAGGATTGAGTGTATAGCCATGCAGGGGGGAGTGAGACTCTCCAGACATCAGGATTTGAGGACCATTAGTTCGAACATATGGAATTGCTCCTGAGGAAAATAAACACGACACCAAGGTTGAGTCACGTGACACAACTCGATCGATATGGTACGAGTTTTGAGCATGACAGGACTTTCCAGAGAGGGAGATGAGTTCTTTGAGAGAGATAGGGAGTCCAAAGAGGGAGCTATTCACGTGAGAGTCACGTGACTCGTCCAGCTTTTTCGCTGTCTCCAGGGCCAACTCAGGAAGCACTTCAGTCAAACAATTGACCAGTTTATGGGCAGTTATCGCAGCTCGAATAAAACTACCGATAACGTCGACACAGCTGTTTTTTCCGGATTTCAGGTCGGAAATCAGCTCGAAAGCGTCACGTGAGACGACTTCCAGGTCAGACGGAGCCACCAGCGACTGGAAAAGTGGAATTACGTCCAGGGGAAGCTGTTCAGGCGCTTTCCATTCCGGCGTGTCTTTTGGAGGAGGAAAAAGTTCAAGGGCCCTGGAAATGCTGGAATCTAGTCGGTTTTCGTAAATTGTTTTTGCATTCTCGAAAGCCGTCGAGGGTCCGAGCGGGTGCGGAGTTTCAGCGAGATTGGTCATTTGTGGGTGGTTTTGAAGAGGATGTTGTCGTGGATGGAAAGTGTAAGTTGCTGGGTGCATGGGCTGATATGGGTGATTGTGAGTTTGAGGGGGTTAGGAGGGGGTTACAGGAAAAAGAAAAACGGATTTGGGGTGTGGGAAGTCACGTGATGAAGGTAGAGGGGTTGGTTTTTGAAGAAGTCACGTGATATAACGAGTTATATGGTGATGGAATGTATGATTAGGTTTGCCTTGTGCATGAGTCAGAGAATGGGGGAGGATTTAGTGAGGGGTTGAGTAGGGTTAGGGGTGTGGTTTTTACATAGGCAGAATCACGTGACTTCGGAGATTCCAGATCTTTTTTCAGATTTTCAATTGCACTATTATCGGGCTAGATATACACGGGCGCAGAAAAATACCTGTTTTGCAGGCGGCATAAATCGACTTTGATATGAAAGTTTAGTTTTGACAGGTTATGAGGTGTGAAAATTGGAAATTTGGGGTTTTTGACAGTGGGAAGTGATTATTCAAGAGACGCTGAGTCGAATGGTATATTTGGATGTTACTTTATGTACTTATATCGTCTTAAAAGTTGTCTTATTTTACATACAGTTATTCGATCTGAAATGTCTGCATCTTGACCGATAATCGTCCGGAAGGATATCAGATTGCTTCTGTCGGTTTGGAACACGCGTGATCACAGATCGTCACTTTCAAGGGGTGTAAAGGAGTTGCTTCCAACCCCTGAATTTGGTTAAACTGGGTTTGAAACTAATTTTTGTACAATGAAGGAATGGATAGTATGAGTAGATACAGGCGGTGATGACGAGTCGAATGGTAGTGGTTTCATTTGATTTGAACAAGTATTGAGCGAGATATCAGCAAATCACCAAATTTTCGATCACCACCGTTTTTCATCAAACTCTATTTTTGATCTCAAAAATACACACTCCGGAGAATCGAACACACACGCTGACAGCAGTGATCGGAAATTCTGATTTCACGATCACTGGAAAATTGCGATCAGAAGTGATCAGGAGTGATCGGAAATTATGGATAGTTGTTATTTCGGAATATAGTAATGCGAAAATAAATCTGAATAGTGCATTAGAATCAGCACGATGCGGGGAGTAAAATGATCCACTTTATAGCTCTCCGATCACATTATTCACTCCAGCACAACCTGGAATCGAACTCATCCCATCCCATTTTCGATCACCGATGTCAGCCTCAAAGTGAGAATTGTCACGGTCAGAAAAAGTAAACACTGACCGTGACTTTTAGAGCAATAGGCGGAAATAGGTCTGAATGAGACAAGTTTCGGGTAAGTGGTACTATTCAAAGTGTAATTTTCGCGCGAATCGAATGGCACTCTCAGAATTGTCGTACCATGTCTGCATGATTTTACACGAATTAATTTCATTTTCCACGGAATTTAATTTATTAATCTGCACGGGCTATAAGTCATGCACCATCTGCAAGGACTTCCAGAGCAAATATCTGGCTGAAAATAGCTCAAACCGGGTTCATTTTATTTCCATGGGCTTTCCCCACCCTCAACACACCCCGTTATGCCTTTGAATTTCGTTTTCCGACGTCTTTGCGGCGTGTAGACCCGTTTTACATATCTCGCGATATTTCGAGGAGTTGACTCCGATAAGCTTTATTTGCCTGCACAGTAGGGATCGAGAAGTTCCAGGTGCATAATGTTGATTTGTGTGTGTAGCGGACGATACAGACATGCTAGCGAGTATCGGAGTTGATATTTGGAATCAGCGTGACTCAGGGATTAATAATATGTATCTAACTAATCAGATCAGAGCACTACAACCTCTCGATCACAAAAGCAGGTTTCCGATCACTGGTGTTTTTTTAAACTTTGGCCGTTTAAACTTTTCGGCGCATGCATCTAAGAATGGAGGTACGAGGGGCATGTCGTCAGACCTTTTTTTTTCCTCCTTCCTACTTATACCACGTCTCGCCACCTTCTCAGTCTTCTCCATCAGCCTCATTTTCGACTGGCTGTGTTTTTCAGCAACCACAGTGTGTTCAACAGACACTGTCCAGTCACTCATACAACATGACAACTAGTCGGTACTGTCTGTGTGTACTGTTCAGTGTGCACTTTCAGTGACGACCTGTTGGTGTGTTTGTGTCGAGTGACGTGGCATGTTACACAAAGTGGTAATCACCAGTTGATTACTACTTTGTGCACGATGTTCGGCCTCTTCTGCTTGGCTTCTTCATGCCCTTATTCACTACACGCTTTGTAAGTCACTTGGATACCTCCCGCCAAGGCTTCTAACATCCCTCTGGGCCAGTTAATTTGATTCCTCCCTACGTTACACACTCTTAAGCTGACGCTGTATAGACTACGGCACGTTTTTTCTTTTTTCTCCGCTGATGATGTCTCTTACGCTTTATGTCATGTCTTACCTCTCTCTGGTGCCCCTCTCCCCCTTATTAACGAAGATCGACTTCTCACAGCACCCGCACCGTTTTTTATTTGTTTTTCTTTTCTTTTCTTTTATTAACTTTTTTATTTTTTAGATAGACCAAGGGCTCGATATTCATGTTATGCCCCGCTATTCAGCTTTATCTGATTTTTCCCCTCGCTATTCAGCTTTATCTGATTTTACGCCATTTTTCTTCGATTTTTCGCCATTTTTTTCAATTTTTCGCCAATTTTTCGATTTTCCAATTTTTTTCAATTTCTCTTCAACAGTTTCTCTTCAACACTTCTCTTCAGCACACCACCTCAGCACACCGCCTTTCTTCTTTCTTTCTTTTCTTTTCTTTGCCTTTTTCTAAAGGTGCTAGATCCCGCTCGATACTCTTGCGTTTCGTTTTCGTTCATTTTCAACGCATCGTTCAGCTAACCTCCAGGTTCCACTAACTCCAGGCCTCTCGAATTCTTCTTTCTTTTCTTTTCTTTTCTTTTCTTTTCTTTTTACTCCCCCCATCTTTCTTTTCTTTTCTTTTTACTCCCTCTCACTCAGATTCTCTCATTTCATTCACTTCGCTGAACCGATGAGTTGAGGTTGAGATGATTACTCAGACGAGATGATTACTCAGTGCTGACTAAGGTGAAAGTTAGTCAGCATGATCGTCTCACGTAATCATCTCCCTCTTCTCCACACTCTCATATTACATAAGACACACCCTTCGATACGCTCTCGACACATACGACATTTCCAAAACGCTGGAATTTCAACATCGACACTTCGACACAGCCGATTTCGCTTCGCGCTTTCTTTCCGACATTTTCTTTTTTTTTTGAATGAATGAATGAAATGAATGAAATGAATTATTTATGATTATTGATTTTATCGGGTTCCATCTACTTTTTTCCAGTTGATTCCAATGTTTCCATTTCCTCTCCATTTTCCATGTTCCATGTTCCATTTTTTTTTTTTTACATCCCCCTGTTTTCTGCCTTTTGCCTTATCGGCTTTTGCTGGTCCAATCCTTCTGTTGGGCACATTCCTGGTTTTTAATTTGGTCGGCTAAAAATGGTGATCTTACCGCCGGAGGTTAGGGTAGCTATTTTTGGGAGGATACCTTATCTAGGTCGGCCCGGGATTTGCCTCTTTGGGCCGTGGATTAGGGTTGCCTACCACATGCAGCCCATGGATTAGGGTTACTTACCTAATCTAACCTCCAAGGTTAGGGTCGTTGCTCCCAAAGCCCCTCCCAAATCCTCTCAGACCTCCCAACCAGGTTAGGGTTAGCCCCATTTGTCCAAGCCCGTATTCACACGGGCTAGGGTTCGCCACTTTACAGACATTGCTACCAATAACTGGACCTCGGCAAACAGCAAACAAGGCACATTCGTAGTTTTGGGATTTTTTTTCGGGCATCAGATGCAGCTTCTCCAGCTGTACATCAGTGTGTGATTTTCAGGCCACCTCATACCGCTTATCTGACACAAAAGCCTGCAGCGTCTTCAGCGTATTTCTTTATGCGTGTGGTCTCTTTGGCAATATGCACTTAGTCGGAGCGTCTGGTGTTGTGTGTTCGTGTTTTACATTTTCGGGTTTTGTTTCGGGTGATTTTTCACGCAGCGAGTTTTCGTCTGGTTGAGCTCGTTTTTGTGTCATTTTGTAGCCCCAGGTTGTGGCTATCACGTGATCCATTTTTCAGCCCTCCACCATGCTTACTCATGATTTTATTGAGCTCTCAGTTATCGATCATCTGAATGGCCTGAATCACCAGATGAAAAAGCCTAATCGTATCTGATGACGGAAAAAGTGGGGTTTTTGTAGATTCCTTTTAAACGACCTTCCACACGAGATACCCCCCTAAAAAGTACATATCCAGCATCCCCGCGCTTTTCTCCACGTCCTGATCCAGTTAAAAATCCACTCCTTCTCCTCCTTTCTAAGTAATTCTATTTGTATATCCCTAACAAAGTAGGTGGCTCCAGCCGAAAGTTTAAACTGTGTGTCTGTGTCTCTGTGACCTCCTTATTGACGCACCTCCCTATATAAACCCCGCCCCTCCCAACACCTCACAACTTTTTACCACAGGCTCCACACTTGCCTACACAAAAGTGAAAACCGTCTTTTTTCACTGTTCACTGTCACACTGTCACCATGACAACATCGACCTCTTGTTTCTGAAGCACCTTTCCAGATCTCCCCCGGAAAAGCCTCCGAAGGCTTTTATTTCATTTCTTTTCCTTTTTTTTTTTTTTTTTTTTTTTTTTTTTTTTTTTT
>BCKF01000003.1:1452598-1509052 GCA_001600515.1 Yarrowia sp. JCM 30694 | reverse complement strand
ATCATGAAAAACCCACACATCAGATCTGGTGCTCGGGTTATCTTCGAACTCATATAGACGACAGGTTCTCAAAGTCCAGTATCCTCCAGATCCTCCAAATCCTCTTGGTTAATATATTTGCATATTGCCAAGCTGTAGGACGCTTAGTTAAGGTTAACAAAGAATCCAACTAAAAAAAGGCTTTGGGGGTGGCTATTGCGCGTTACAGACACTCCCCAGATATGAGGTGTTTTGTATTACACTAATAAAGGCATGGAATTGAATAATCCACACTAATCTCATCATGTGCTAGTACAAAGTTCCATGTTGAACGCTCTCCATGTTTCTCTATTACTTGACATTTGAATCTTACATCACTCTGGTCCTCCCAAAAGCTTAACCAAATGTGCAGGGTGCATATCTGCTTTACAGAACAGTCTCCAAACAGGCCATATACGTGCCTTGAGAACGTGGAATTTAGCAGACAGTATATTGTGATGTGAACGAACAATCTCATCTATTAATATCGCAATTCATAAAAATTTTGTATTTTTTTTTCAGTTTTTTTTTTCCATTTTTTTTCAGTCTCAGAGAAAACAAAGATAAGTGCAAAACAACACATCCTGAAGTGTTATTAGCAAAGGTGAAGATGTATATAGAATCAATTGATCGTTCTGATTCAGGTAAAGTTTTAAAAAACATGAAAACTGAGGTTTTTACCCCATATTCAAGAGACTGAAAATTTCAGTTATGTTGATTTTTCACCATTTTTTGACAAAATTTCAGGTGGTCCCCCCCACGCGACGAAAATGTGACTTTTTTTGGAAAAAAGCAACTTTTTTTTTTGTCTTTCTTTCAGTTTCACACGTTGTAGCACGCCTCTGGAAGTACAATGCGTCTTGTTTCACCTTGTTACGGTCTCTCCTTGTGGTGTTACCGGGTTATAGAGCTTACTTAAGGTTAACAAAAAAGCCAACTAAACAAGTGCTCTGGGAGTGGCTACTGCATGTTATAGGCATTCCACAGATATGAGGTGTTTTCTATTACACTCAGAGAGATCGGCAGTTCCGTAATACGTGATAAACTCACTTTCTGGCAGTACAAAATCCCGAGTTAGACGCTATCAAACTTGTGAGATTACTTGACATTTTAGATTTACTCAGCTTGTCCCAAATGTTCAACAAAGTGTAACTGAATATGTCCAACTTTGGCAGCTGATAACTCGGTCAATATAGCTCGTAGAAAAGTGGAAAGTGTTTCATTTTGAAGCCCTTACTTAGGATATTGCAATGCGACTCTCGGAACTAAAATTTGAGGTGATTTGGCCATTTCCGAAACTCAGCCTTTGAGACTGGTCAGACAGCCCCTCAGTTACATGCCAAGTGTTGTTTGCTTTCATATAGCCTAGAACTGTACTGGATGTTATATATACCACCGACCATTTATCATTATGCTTACAGTATGCTTATTGTTAGATGCCCCATTGTATTGCATGTAGACATATGACCAGTCAACCACCCACCTTATCTTATTCTGCTTGTACCACAACCCCCCTCTAACCTCTTAACCACACGTACACAACGGACACAAAACACCATGCCGCGGACCTCAAGGGGTACTCCAACTCTAGTCGTTATTGTGAATGTTGGCGAGAGCAGCACGAGAGTGCCTGTACGTGAAAACACGAGCGTCAGCGAGTGTTTGGTTCCATAGGCACAAACGTAGTGAGTGCCTATGACAGTGACACAGTCACAACTATGGGCACAAACGTTAGTGAGTGCCCTGGCCTATCCGACACAGATACGAGCGTCAGCGAGTGTCTGTGCAACTGTAGGGGACTGACACCAGGTGTCGTTTGAGACGGGGACGCTGCCGTTTCTCACACGAGGCACTTGGTGTCGTTTGAGGACAGACGACAGTTTTGGTGTCGCTGGCGTCCTCAATTGGCTTCACCGCCAAACCCTGATTACATAATCACCACCCTCCTCTTGACAGATTAAGAGTATGTCTAATTTACTTTGTCTAGATTTACTTTTGTCTAGACTTTGTAGTCGGGCCTACTAACAAGGGGCCCGGGCTGTGCTGTATACCAGCAAGCAAACCATCCCCTACAAATAGGTCCGCATCCCCTCCAGCTCCTGGAACACCTTGGAATGAAAAGCCCACAGCTGAGAGGTAGGTGCTCGTATAGTGCAGATCTTGGAAAAACGGAATGGTGGTGAGCAGTGACATCAACGGGAAATTGACATTGTGAGAAATGTACGGCCTGTGATTGGATACTCGGTGAAAATATGTCATCTTTTGATTGGATACTCACTGAAATTATGTCCTTCTTGGTTGTAATGTCACATTGACTGGGTTCTAGAACCACCTGAAATGTGATAATATTACACAGTGATCTGGTGGCGTAAACCAAGTCAACAATCAGTAAAAACAGCCATAATCTCAATGTCATGTCTCACACCCTATAAATAACACCAACACCATATCTCACTTGCCACAACGCCACACTTGAGAGTATGCATTCTTAACTAAAGGTTAATGATATTGGAGTGTATAGAAGTTGATGAGGAGGCTATGGAAGTGTACAGAATTGCTGTTAATCTCATGGTATGGTGCTCTTCATGCTTCATCTAAAACAACACACCAACAACTGTTCTCCTCCTCCAGTTACCCTCACATCATCCATTCCCTCTCAACCCTGTAAGAACTCTATATATAAGAGCCACAAGAGCACTTCTTCAAACCCCCAAAACACCTGTCATCCACCCCAACAACCTCACAATCTACTCACACCAATCGTTTCTTCCGACTACATCACTTTCACACTCCCTACTCTCCCCCACACCCCATTATCAGCTGTGGCAAAATCACTTCCCCATACCCTAACCCCCCTCCCAGCATATCACCACATCACCACTTTACCTTTGCACCTTACACAAACCTCTTTTTTTCTTTCAACACAATGCTCGTCAAATTGAGAGACACAAAGCGCCAGCAATGGACGGTGGACGTGGAGCCCAGCGACACGGTGGAGACGCTCAAGACCAAAAACGCCGAGGGCAAGGATTACGGCGTGGCCGACCAAAAGATGATTTACTCTGGAAAGATTCTGGCAAACACCACATCCATCGAGTCGCTCAACCTCAAGGAGGACGCCTTCATTATTTGCATGATCAGTAAGCCCAAGGTGAAGCCTGCTGCTGCTGCTGCTGCTGCTGCTGCCGCCACTCCTGCTGCTGCTTCTGCTCCTGTTGCTGCAGCTGCCCCCGTGACTCCGGCAACTACACGGTCTGTCGCCACCCCTGGCGCGCCCACCAACAGCGGCACTGGTGTGGTGGACACAGAGACGCCCACTGCCGCAGGCAACCAGCCCGATGCTGCATCCCTGGCTGCTTCAGCGGCTGCATCTGCCGCCGTCACCACCGCCATCAACAACATGGTCGACATGGGATACCCCCGAGACCAGGTGGAGGCCGCCATGCGGGCCGCGTACAACAACCCCGAGCGCGCGGTGGAGTACCTGCTCACGGGTATTCCCGATCACGTGATTGCCGACGAGGCCGACGACGAGGTCCCCGAGACCACCACCGACACGGACCTGTTTGCCGAGGCCGTGGCGCAGCAGGGCCAGGGCGCCTCCGTGGCGCCCAACACGTCGGCACTCGACTTTCTGCGGGACAACCCGCAGTTCATTGAGATGCGGCGAATGGTGCAGCAGCAGCCCCATCTGCTGGAGCCGCTGATCCAGCAGCTGGCGGCGTCCAACCCCCAGCTCGCGGCGCTCATTTCCCAGAACTCGGAGGCGTTCCTGCATCTGCTGGGCGAGGGTCTGGAGGACGGATCTGGTGTTCCCGAGGGAGCGACCGAGATCCAGGTGACGCCCGAGGAGCAGGACGCCATTGAGCGGCTGTCGGCTCTGGGCTTTGAGCGAAACCTGGTCATCCAGGCGTACTTTGCCTGCGACAAGAACGAGGAGGTCACCGCCAACTACCTGTTGGAGCACGGCTACGACGATGACGAGTAGGTTGTCTAGTTGTCGCTGGACATGTTTGGGTCGAGGGAAGGACAGTGTCGCGTTCCCTGTTGCGCTATCGTTGCGTTCTAGAGGACTGAGTCGTTCCGGACTCGCCCTCTCCGCTGTAAGTTAAGTAACAAGACAGTGGCAGGCTCCAAGCCAACTATAAAGTTGTATAGTGTATGGTATTCGGGTGAAACGAGCAGGTGTAGGTGTAGATGGAAAGTGTATGGACTATATATTATTATTTCTTGGCCATGGCCAAACATAAGTCTTGAAAGAGACTAATGAGCTGGTCTTTCTCGAGACCCTCGATTTGTTCGTTGAAATTGCTCATATTGGGCATGGCCAAGTGCAGTTTCGATGCAGCGTAGACCTTGAGCTCGTCGTTTCCGGCTTCAAAGCTCTTTTGCCAGAGCAGAATTGCCTGTCCGATTTTCATGTTTTCCGTTTTGACCCTCTTTATGGCCATATCAAGCAGCTCGGGCAAATCGTACATTTGAGCAAACACAACCAGTTTAGCAGCTACTTCAAAAGGAGGATGAACAGTAATGCCATACAGGTAGTCGATGATGATGTCAAGAACAACTTTAGGCATTGGCAGAACTAGCTCATTCTCAGTAGCCTCCTTCATGTTTGATTGCATCATTTTGTCAAAAAACGGCCACAGAGCAATCATCACAGACTTGTGCACTTTTGTCTCGGTTCCCTCTTCGCTTTTCAAAACAAAGTCTCCCGGAGACCCCGTCATGATTTTCGACAGGCCTTTTTTCTGTATGGAGGTCTGTGGAGCATAAAAAGCAACTAGTTCTTGTGAAATGTCACTCTGGAAGGTATCAATAGCAGGGCTGCTCCAATTGTCTCTCAGAGTGAGAATGTCACCTCCGAATGCGTCTCTGGGAAATAAAAACGTGTTCTCGTTGACCACGATGGAGTTCTTGCTACATTCGTAGTGGTAGAAAACACTGCCTTGGCTGGTGTGTTTCTGCTGCAAGGTGTCATCATAGAAGTAAAGATGGACTGTTTTCCGTTTAAACCCTGACTTTAGATCGTCTCTATAGATAAAGTAGAACGTGCCGACATTCTTCAAGACGCACGAGCTGTGTATGATGCCTTTGATTTCGGCATCAAACGCTTCTCTTGTCATAGGTGTCACAATTCCAGGCATCTTTTTTGCATTCATGGTGGTGGTGTGAATGAGACTGGAGTCAAAATGAACTCTGATGCTGGAGTACCCAGGGTGTACTGGTAATTACGTACCAAAATTATTAAAAATAGTAAATAAAAGCCATTTTAATATTCCAGCGTTTATTAGCTAGTGCGCAGTGTCTGCTACTCGGAAATATTTTTAATTTATTTTTAATTTATTTTTTAATTTATTTTTCAATTTTCCAAGATTTTTTCCATTTAATAATTCGATGTATTGTCAGAATTTTGGACATGCTCAGTAATTAGTAAGTACAGCGCCCACTGTGTGTAGTATTTTATTTCATTTTATTTCATTTTATTTTATTTTCCATTTATTAATATATACATCTTATACAACGTCGTTCATGGTGTGTCTCGAGACATTCGCTTCGCTCATGTCTTGTTTAGAGGCACTCGCTTCGCTCGTACCTCTAAGCCACATCACTCATCCTTCCAATCAACTTCACACCATCCCCCACCTGACACTCCTCCGTCACTCCAGGGTCTCCATACACCTCAATCTTTTCCAAAAGCGGACAATTTTCGACCAACAGCTCAATACACTGGTTGTTAATACCCTTGCAAAAGCCCAGATCAATCTCTTGAAGTCCAGGCAGTTTCTTACAAACAGTCTCTACCGTCTCAAGTCCAATCTCTGCCCATGAATTAATACACAGACTCTTGAGAGTAGGTCCTGAGTTCTCCACAATGACTCTGAACGAATCATCTCCAAGAGCAATACATTTTCGCATATTGATCTCACTGAGTCCAGGGTTATCCCATTGGTAGAAGAGTGAGGCTACTCCGTTATCTGTGAGCTGATCGACGTGACTTAGTGAGAGGTAGTTCAAAGCAGTACATGTTCGTAGAGCTCCCATAGCTTTATCTGTAAGACCTGAACATCCATCGAAATTAATAGACACAAGTTGAGGACCACAAGTAGACACCAGTCCACTAATGAGATCATCAGTGACCAGAGATTCATCTTGAGGATATGAGATTTCAATTTCTCTCAAGTTTCCCAACGTCAAAGCAATCATCTCATATCCCATAGAATCAGTACATCCTTCCAGTCTACTGAGCACCAGTTTTTCCAACCCAGAGCACTTTTCGCTCATGTAGACGATATTTTCCGACGAGATTCGGTGACTGTTTTTGATCGTCAGTTGCTTCAGACCTCCTCCAACTAGATCGAAAAAGTCGTTCCAAGTATCTCCAGAAATAAGGAAAGCTCCATCGATATAAAGAGACTTTAGAGAAGTCAGTTTTTCACCGAGGTACAATAAATCCTCTTTTCTCAGTCGTCCACACATACCCAGAGTCAAGTCTTCAAGATTAGGACAAAACGAACCAATCATACGTAGAGATTCAGAATCGATATTAGAACAGTCCCAAAATTCCAGATTTTTGAGCTGGGTGTCAAAGAAGAATTTCATGGTTTCCGAGTCGAGTCGACGGTTTCTGGACAAAATCCGGCTGATTTTGTTTTTGTTTTCTCCTCCAATATCTCCCAGAGCCTCCACATCGTCAATATGCGTAGTAATCAACGTAATGCACATATCCTGCAACTTTGGTACTCGAATGTACTGTTTCTGGTCAAGTAGGGCCTCTGCCTGCTTCTTCCGCAACTTTCTCAGGTTATGATCTCTTTTCTTTTCCTCCTTCTCCCGTTTCACTTCCTCCATAGTGCACTCATAACATAGTAACTTGAGAGCATCATTTTTGTGGTTACGGGAAAAAGCTGTCACCACAAACATCACTCCGCACACTGCACATGTATCACTCTGACCAGGGTTCTTGACCCCCTTCACTTCCTCCTCAGAAGTCATATCTGGGTCTTCTTCACTCTCGTCGAAATTTCGTTTTCTTCGGGCCAAATTCCGGATCCGAATAATGTCCGGGTCGTCTTCATCCGCGCTTGATCCGGATGAGTCGTTATCAGACAGTTCGATGGCAGTTTGAGTCGTTTGACCGAGATCTTCAGGCTGAGGGTCTCCTGCATCTTCAGGCTCACTGGACTCCTTTCGTCGAGTGATTCCTTGCTCTTTTAGGAACTCAGTAAGAGCGGAATTAGGTCCCTGCACCTGTCCAGAACCCGTAGCAGCGACTCTGTGTCTGTAGTGGCGCATGTTGAAGTATGGATGGAGATATTTCAGCTCTCGATGATGTGGGTAAATTGATGCAGCTGAGGTGCAGCAACGACGCACGCCACCGGATTGGGAGGTAATGGGTTTTTGGGGTGGTGGGGGGAGGTCCAATAAGTAGTGGGAAAGTGTAGATGAGGACTGGGGGAAGAAGATGGTGTTTTTATTTTTTCAGTGAGGTGTCTACAAGTCGAGTTATCGGGGTTTTAGTTTTAGGTGGCGTTGTGGGAGTGAGAAGTAGATCGTGGAGCTCAGTGGGGTGAAAAGATGAATGTTCAGTATATCAAATTGATGGGAAGGATGAGGCGAGTATGGTTGTGTCTTCCGATTTGCGATTTGAAGCTTTTTGGTGGAGTTATGGATTTTATGAGACTTGAGGGTTTAGAAGTGGGTGGTTTTTGGTATATTCAGAATCTCCATACGATTTTGAGTCGATTGATGCTGTTTCTGTGTTCGCATCATTCCTATTGTGAGCTGTAGCCTGTGCTGTTGTGTAGTTCTTACAGATATATCATCACACCTTATACCATATCTCTTAAGCTACAGTA
The DNA here is from genome assembly GCA_001600515.1 of Yarrowia sp. JCM 30694. NCBI lineage: Eukaryota > Fungi > Ascomycota > Dipodascomycetes > Dipodascales > Yarrowia > Yarrowia sp. JCM 30694. The sequence goes on along the minus strand of BCKF01000003.1, from coordinate 1,501,175 downwards.
TCTACCGTAACTTATGATCAACAGCTTCAAAAATCACATTCAGTCGTGTTAACTGTACAGTAAGTACGAGTACATACTTTACTCTGCAATTGATTGCTCTACACATCTACATCTACAATACTGTTTTATACTAATGCTACAAGTTCATATCTACACTCTAGAAAAACAACATATCTCTATCTTCAATAAATCAATCCTCTAATTATGTAGTTGTCTAAAAAGACACCCGTCCAAGCCACATATCCTTGTACATGATGAAATCGCTCACGAGAGAATACAGCGGGTACTTGAACGTGGCAGGCTTGTTTTTCTCAAAGAAAAAGTGCCCAACCCATGCGAAACCGTATCCTGCGGGTCCCAGAGCTAGCAGAAACTTGTACTTGCCAGTGGACAGTGCAAAAAAAACAATGGCAAGCACTAGACTGGTGCCTGTAAAATGTAGCCTTCTACAGATACTGTTGGAGTGTTCTGAGAGGTAGTAGGGGTAGAATTCTTTGAGGGAGTTGAAAGGTCCGGGTGTGGAGGTTGCTGTAGTGGTGGTGGTTTTTTCTGACATGATTTATCCCGAAATCTGTGTGTTGTGTTGTTCAGGAAGTTTTATCTGGATTTATCTTGTGGGGTATGAAAGTTAAATACGTTATCTGGAACATGGACATTAGTGGAAAGTGTCAGAAGTGGGTGGAAAAAAATACAAAAAAAATACAAAAAAATTCCAAGTCACGTGATTCACCCATATCTCTAGTCCACTAGTCTCTAAACCTCCTCTACCACTTCTAGTAAATACATACTCTTCTCATCGCATCTGCATGTGAAAGAACAGGAGCTTAAAGCAGAGCTCTCTACAAGTACAAGCCAGCATTTGTCAAAAGCTATGTCTCACTAACCAGGTCATATGATATACCATAATGTAGCCCCAGATCAGGAGATTCCAAATTTCAAATCCCCATGTCTCTGACACCTCTACTTCGTCCGCAAACTTGAAAAAACTCTCACCAAGCAGATATTGCAAAGATCTTCAGTTGAGTAATCATTAATACACTGCTACAACTACAACCACTCGTTTCACCATCATAAATATCATCATATACCATTAACTCCTACTTAACACTCAACAAAACCTCCAGACACCTATCAAAGGAAGTGAAATTCACCCCAGCAACAGCTCCATACACACACGTGGACGTCACGTGACAATTCTCCATCTGCGGGTAATTGACAATCTCCGCAAACGGGAATCGAACCTGGACGTCTGTTCTGTTCTGTCCTTTGTTGGTGAGCAACTTGATGGACAGCTCAAACGAACCCTCCTGAGTCACGTGACTCTTGCAGTTGAACGCGAGTTTGATTTCGGCCAGCGCGTCGAAAAAACGTGTCACGTGATCCCACAAACTGGTTACCCCGGCAACGGTTGTTTCATTCAACGGCAACAGTTTAACAGCCTCCTGTTTGTCCAACGATAAGGACGGTTTGGCAGTCACGTTTGTCACGTGATTAGTATCTGACGCAACGGTCAACACCAAATCACGTGACTCAAACACCCCACTTCCTCCCTCAAACTTGACCAACTTCAACCCCTTCCTCTGTTCCACCTTTTTCAATTTCTCTTGGAGCTGCTCAATCTCGCTGAAATCAATATGTCTGTTATCCAACAGCCTCTTCTGCTGCTCCATCAGCTGTGTTTTCAACTCGTCATGTTTCTGAGTCTCTTGATTCACCTCAGACTCGAGTTGTACTGCTGTAGTGTTGAGCTGTTCCAGTTTGTCAACTAGAGGCATGAGATTTTGTTGAACATCTTGTAAATCCTCACAAACCTGTCTTTTCAGTTCCACATCCGTACTGAGGTTCTTGAGCTGTGTCAGTTGAGAATTACACTGACCTAAAGACTCTCTCAAACCAGCTACCTCTGTACTGACAACCTCACTATCAGCGTCAATAATGCTCAGATCGGAACGTAGTAAATCGCGATTTGTAGCCAAGCGCTTGTACAAGTCCATGGAGATGCTCTTTCGCCACTCGTACCACGACTTTCGAGCTTCAACTCGATAATACTGCTTATCCAGAGCAAATTGTTTGTTTAGAAGCAGCTTGACACCTGAATCTGCACTCGTGTAGTCCACAAAAATCGGAGGAACATCATTGAGCGTTTCCAAATCGAGTTCTGCAAAGTTGGCGCTTCGAACCTCGATATCTTTTCGAAGATGTTCTACAGCCCAAGAGTAGAGCTGAACATGAGGATGAAGGTACGAGTTGACGAGGTACTGCGATAACGAGGTGGTGGAAGGCTTAGAAGGGCGTTTTCCAGGCAACAGAAAATCGTCCATGAACTGCATATCAATCATGTTGAGGAACTGGGTCATGGTGAGAGAAGAGGGGTCGTGATCGTGAGAAACACGATCACGTGAAAAAGCACGTGACCCAGAACCTACGTCACGTGACATAGCCACATCACGTGACACACCATGGTCACGTGCCACAGCAGCCCTCTTCGTCTTCACCTTTCTCGGCGTAGACAGCAGCTCGAACCGGTGTTTCAACGACATGGGTTCGGTGAGATCCATTTCTGCTGACTCATCCTCACGTGACCGAGACACATCCTCCTGGTCATCACGTGACAGCTCAGAAAACGGTCGTTTTCCGGGTGTTCCGGGAGTGTACTGGGAAGAGAACGTGCCTGAAATCACGTGCTTTGAAGATCGCCGGTTGCCGTGGTTACCGGCAGAGTCTTCGCGTTCTGTAGTTTCAGCGATAGTGCTTAGGGGGCGGTCACGTGACGGTGAGTGACTGTTGTCTGCCTCAGAGAAGTGGTTTTCGTGACGAAATCTGTCAGTCACGTGATAGTTGTCAGTCACGTGAGTGTTGGTCACGTGATCTCGTTCTGTCACGTGATCACTTTCACCCACGTGATCACCCACCTGATCCAAAGGAGGCTCCTCCAACGGCTCCTCGAGACTCCTCTCCATATCAATCTCCTCAGCTCTCAGGTCACGTGACAACAGTCTCGTCGACGAATCGAGCTGCTGACCAAACGTCGTAAACTCGTAGTCTGTGTAGTCACGTGATTTGTCACGTGACAATCTCGCCTGTTGGATACTCCCCACTTCCACCCCTCCAGGAACAGGACGGGTAAAGTCCATACCTGTAGCTGTAGATCGAGTGACATCTGTATCGATAGGACGAGTGAATTCCATGCCGTCGGAGTCGTCAACATCGTTTTGAGCTTCAACAGGTCTAGTAAAGTCCATCTCTGAGTGGATACTAGTATCAGCTGTAGTACCAGTAGGGACAGGATGAGTAAAGTCCATACCATCGTTTTCGTCAGGTTCAACTTGATCAACAGGTCTGGTAAAGTCCATACCATCATCTTGTTCAGCTTCAACAGGCCTGGTAAAGTCCATAGCTGAAGTATCAGCTCGAGAAATGGGATGTGTAAAGTCCATACCAGTGTCTTTAGGAGCAGTCACTGGGTGAGTAAAGTCCATGCCTGAAGTGTCAGCTCTAGACTGAACAGGAACAGAAACAGGTGCTGTAAACTCCATAGACGTATCGTGGACAGCTCTAGAGCCCTGAACAGGAACTGTAAACTCCATAGAAGTGTCATGAACAGTACTGACTCTAGGTCTAGACTGAGTCACAGGGACAGTAAACTCCATAGAAGTATCATGAACAGTACTGGGTCTAGGAACACTCACAGGAGCTGTAAAGTCCATACCAGACACATCTCCTACATTAGGTCTAGAAACTGACTCAGTCTGAACAGGAACAGTAAAGTCCATACCAGAAGCATCTCCCGTCACATTCTGAACACCCGTAAAGTCCATATCCTCTTCATCCACTCTCCTTCGTTTGATTCCTCGAGGTGTTTCAGAAGATGAAGATGAAGAACCTCTTCTTTCAGACTCAGAACCTCTTCTTTCAGACTCAGAACCTCTTCTTTCAGCTCGAGGAACATTAGTAAAAGACATTTCCTGAGAAGATCCAGGAACTGCAAATTCCTGAGAACCAGGAACAGCAAACTCCATCTCAACCTCACCAGCTCTAGGAACATTAGTGAAAGACATATCAGCTCCTCGAGTATCAGCTCTTGGAACATTGGTAAAAGACATATCTTCACCTCCAGCTCTAGGAACATTGGTAAAAGACATGTTCACTTCCTCCTGAGGTTCCACCCTCCTCGACGGAACAGCAAACTCGAAACCAACACTAGGAGGTCTACTATCCCTCCCTGAAACAGCTACAGCTCTAGCAACATTGGTAAAGTCCATCGTAACCCCACCAACATCCCTAACCCTAGAACTTCCTCCGGGAGACAAGCCCGACCGAATGAGAGTCTCTTCAGACACGATTCGAGCTACAGAGGGGACTGTGTAGTCCATCCCGTCTGAATCATGCTCGGAAATTCGACTCAGAGCACGTGACCGGGGGACATTCGTGAAATCCATGTCACGTGAGGTGTCTGAGACGGCGGAAGAAACACGTGCATCGGCCATATCACGTGCCAGAGACACGTTGGTGAAATCCATGCCTCCAGAAGACCCTAGCGAGTCACGTGTGCCTGAATCACGTGATTCAAGTGAGTCGCGTGCATTTGAGCCTCCATCGCGTGACTCAATTGAGTCACGTGCACTATCACCCACATCACGTGACCCTCCAGCAGCCTTCGGAACATTGGTAAAATCCATCCCATCCTCCTCGGCCTCAGCCTTCACGGGACTCGCTGAGTAAGCCTGTTCCTCACGTGCCACCTCCTCCTCCTCACGTGACCTTTCCACCAGATTACGTAAGCCGCTCTGCTGACGTAACCCGGCCTGCTGCACCTCCGTCAGCTCCATCTCCACCTCGCCTTCGTCCTCCTCGACAAGCGTGTCTGTCACGTGATTGCCAAGAATCGAATTTCTATCACGTGATACACCCAGTAACAGCGAATCACGTGCTCCACTCTCACGTGACTTGCTCATCGCGCGCTGGAACAGCTCCTTGAACGACGTCTTTGGCTGCGTCAGGTTGGTGGAGGTGAGGTCACGTGACGCGTCCATATCACGTGACTCGGAAAACGAAAACGATTCCCCAGCGGCTGCTGTTGTGCCCGCAAACGAGTCACGTGACGGCCGAAAGTTGCCGAAAATCGTGCTCAGCGACTGTCGGTCACGTGTAACTGATGGAGGGTCACGTGACAACCCAGATCTCTCTGTGTCACGTGATAACCCAGATCTCTCATTAGGGTCACGTGACTTACCCTTCCTATCTCTCTTCTCCTCTCTCACCCTCTCTCTCTCCTCCTTCCAGTCGACTACTCCAAACCCCGGTTTGGAAAACCCGCCAAAAGATGTCACGTGACCTTTCTCCGCGTTGACAAAGTTCCTCAGCGGTGTCAGATTCTCAAAAGTCGTCATTGTCGCTTCAGGAGCGAAACTGACTCTTCTTTTAGATCTGTTCAAGCTAGGTCTTGAAGCTGAAGGAGCTGTTTCAAAGGGAACTCCTATGACTGTGTTGTTGTCGTCCTTCTTGAGGATTCCTCCACGCTTTTTCCGCGTTTGCGGGAGTGTAAAGTCCGACATTGGAGAGGTGTTTTGAAGTTTTGAAGCTGTGTTGTGATGATGAAAGAATCAGAGTTTGGTGTTGTTTTGATTCTGCATGCGGGGGAACTTTATCTGGTTGAAGTAGAGGGGGGGGTTATGGAGGGGGGGTTTAATGGGAGATTTTGTATGAGGGTGAAGGGGGGTTTTGATGGAATTTTGGAGAGGTTGAGGTTGCGGTTCTGGTGGATGTTGAATGGTCTTGTTTGGGTAATGGGAAGGTTGTAAATTTGCGTTGTGAAGTTCTATGCTTAACTAATGTTCAACTAATGTTCATACTTGTATTTCAAAGGATGGAGAGTAATTGTAGAAATATACAAGTACTTGTACAAGTGGTCTGGTTTGATTCACGTGACTCAATTGGATCTCGAAATATTCAAAAATTCATTCAAAATATCCTGTGTTTTATCGGCATGTTCCAATATAACATGTCCATTTAACCATCATAAAACAGAACATCATGGCTTCCTTCAAAAGCACCCAAAGAGCTTCCAAGAGTTCAAAAATCACATTTAAACGGCTCAATTCACTCAATCAAACAGAAATTATTCTTGTTAAATGCTCCATATGCTTCTTTTCGAATACTACAAGACCTTCTATACACAGCTACTTCCATATTGATGATGATATCTCACAACTGATACTTCTTTTCCCCTACTACATCATTTAAATGCGTTTCAATAAATAATATAAATACTTCCGGTAGCTAATCTTTAGTCACCCTATGACTCCTCTTCCTCCTCCTAGACCCATGTCTCCTAGACCTCTCTCTATCACGTGACCTAACCTTATCCTCCACCTCCCTCTCCTCTCCAACACTCTCCCACTCCTCTGTCTCCTGTATAAACCTCTGTATATCAGCCAGAGGGTCCATTTTCGCTTTGACCAGTTCTGGATCCATCCCTTTGTTAAACGATTTCTTAGCTTTAGGCTCAGGATCAACCACTTTACTAAAGGTCTGCAAACTCCCAACAGATCCAGCCTCTGTAACCTTAACTAAAGCCTCATCAGCCAAGCCGGCTTTAGCACGCAGCAAGCTAAACCTATCAAGCCGCTCAGATTCGGCTTTTTTGTCACGTGACTCCTCTTCAAGTTGCTCGTCACGTGCCACACGGGCCTTGTTCACCTCCTTACCGGGATGGTACGACTTTTTAGCCGCCAGTTTGAGCCCCATATTTTTTTTGTGGTGTTGTGAGAGGGGTGATGTGACGGTAGGGTAACTGAAGTCTGCAACCCTAAAATATTTTTTTTAGTGTGCCAAAAAACATGGAAAAAAAAAGAAGCATCAAAGATCAAAGAAAGGTGACAGCCGCATGACGCTCAAACTTTATTACATATGAATGATGACCATGGATGACCAAGGCATGAATAAGGGGGTTCTACAAAGTGGCATGAGTTACGGAATAAAAAACTGAGTAGTTCAAAAAACGTGTAAAATCGCAATTGAGCTACTGTGAATTTCTGGTGAATTTAGCGATTTTATTGGATTTTTTAAAAACAATTTTCTTCCTAACCCCGACACGAGTCACCCTATAACAGGTTACATCATGACAAATAATACCTGGAAAAGCCCCTCTTCTCCAATAAACAAAAACCAAGAATCACACCACCCCAAACACCTCCTCATTCCTCAGATACGCTTGTTTTGCCACCCAAACACTCTGTAATCGACAATACGGTCCTTCCGAGGGTTGCCCGGGACGTGGGGTCCAGGTCAGAGGGGACGAAGGAGAATCGATTTATTGAGCGATGTAGAGGAGTAGCAGCTTAGCCGAGTATACAGGGAGAATCAGCGTGAAAATCTGATCCAAATGACACCTTCCAGACCCTCACTACTGTCCCCTACTCTCTAACAGACCCACTAGTCCTGCCCAGTCCAATCGATCCTTATCTATACGTCTATTGAGATGCATCGAGGATGTAGGATTCCGGTATGCGGCGAGTATGAGTGTAGCTCGGTGGAAACGAGAGTGAAGAAGATATAAATCTCGCAGGAGATAGCCCCAGATCTCAAGAGCCCAATTATCTACTTTAGAACTCTGCACTATATTCACAGCCCTCACAATCGCCCTTTCAAAATCCACCACCCCATTAAAGTTCATGCAGTCCACGTCTAATAAAAATTTTTACTCCCAACGGCCAGCGTATATAAGTCCAAGACCCTGCTATGCTGTTTCGGAGGGAACCTCCCCGTTTCCCAAAAAACAACCCCATCACAAAAAATGACCCAGACTTTCAAGGACCCCAAGGACGCCCAGGCCGTGCTCGCCACCTACAAGMAGCTGGATGGCCTTGATGTCCACACTCTGATGGACTCTTCTATTCGAGGTGGTTTGACCTACAACGATTTCCTCATGCTGCCCGGAAAGATTGATTTCCCCTCTCATGAGGTTTCGCTGGAGACCAAGCTCACCAAGAAGATCACCCTCAAGGCTCCTCTTGTGTCTTCTCCCATGGACACTGTGACCGAGTCTGAGATGGCCATCTACATGGCTCTTCTCGGAGGTATCGGTATCATCCACCACAACTGTTCCGCCGAGGAGCAGGCCGAGATGGTCCGAAAGGTCAAGAAGTACGAGAACGGTTTCATTGCCGATCCCGTGGTTGTTTCTCCTAAACATACCGTCAAGGAGGTGTTTGCTCTCAAGGCCAAGCTTGGTTTTGCTGGATTTCCCGTTACTGGTGAGTACAGAGGCACTTTGGTTTGCCACAGACACAGAAGCACACGTACGACACTTGGCATGTTGTTTCTGCACTGACGCAAGTCGATGCAGGAGGAATATGCAAGTGTATCACGAGTGCCTACGCCCGCATTGTCGCATGGCCCTATGTCGCATGGCCCTACGCCGCATGGTCGCATGTGCTCCGCACATGCTCCTCCGCTCCGCTCACATGATGATCTTACAACTTTCGTTCTACCGAATGACTTTACCGTCTTGGGGAGATGTTTATTTTTCTGACCACAACATATGACAAGTAACTCTTACCCCCACACCTTACTAACCCAGAAACCGGATGCATGTCTGGCAAGCTCGTCGGTATCATTACCTCTCGAGACATTCAGTTCCTCGACCTCGACGACACCCCCGTCGGCGATGTCATGACCCCCGCCGCTGAGCTCGTCACCGCCCCCAAGACCATTGGTCTGTCTGCCGCCAACGACCTGCTCAAGAAGTCCAAGAAGGGCAAGCTCCCCATTGTCGACAAGGACGGCAACCTGGTTGCTCTGCTGTCTCTGACCGATCTGCAGAAGAACCACGACTACCCCAACTCGTCCAAGTCGCCCGAGACCAAGCAGCTGCTGTGTGGAGCTGCCATCGGAACCCGACCCGATGACCGAGAGCGACTTGAGAAGCTTGTTGCCGCTGGCCTCGATGTCGTCATCCTCGACTCTTCTCAGGGTAACTCCGTCTTCCAGATCGAGATGATCCAGTGGATCAAGAAGACCTTCCCCGACCTGCAGGTTGTTGCCGGTAACGTTGTTACCCGAGAGCAGGCCGCCTCTCTGATTGAGGCTGGAGCTGACGGTCTCCGAATCGGAATGGGCTCCGGCTCCATCTGTATCACCCAGGAGGTCATGGCTGTCGGCCGACCCCAGGGTACCGCCGTCTACTCGGTCACCCAGTTCGCCAACCAGTTTGGCGTTCCCTGCATTGCCGACGGAGGTGTGCAGAACATTGGCCACATCACCAAGGCCGTTGCTCTGGGAGCTTCCGTCGTCATGATGGGCGGTCTGCTTGCCGGAACCCTCGAGTCTCCCGGTCAGTACTTCTACCGAGACGGCCAGCGACTCAAGTCGTACCGAGGCATGGGCTCCATTGAGGCCATGGAGAAGCAGGACACCAACGACAACGCTGCTACTTCTCGATACTTCTCCGAGTCCGACTCTGTGCTCGTTGCCCAGGGTGTCTCTGGTTCCGTCATTGACCGAGGCTCCATCACCAAGTTCATCCCCTACCTGACTGCTGGTCTCCAGCACGGTCTGCAGGATATTGGTGTGCGATCTGTCGCCGAGCTGCGAGAGAAGGTGGACAACGGAAAGGTGCGATTCGAGTACCGAACCGCCTCTGCCCAGCTCGAGGGTGGTGTCCACTCTCTGCACTCTTACGAGAAGCGACTGCATAACTAGTGAACGAGCGTAGCGAGTTCACAGAGCCTATGCCACAGCTAGTATACCTGTTGTAAAACATCTAGTCACTGCCATGTAATATGAAACATACTAGAATTGAATATATTGATTAAGAAAGTAAAATTGAGGTGTGTAGATTTGTACTGAGGTGCTGCCGGTTGAATGTGAGACCGTTTGGGCCCTGCTTTTTAGTGTGCTTTTAGCTCAACCACCTTTGACTAACACAGCACTTGAACTAAGAGTCGAGGGTGGATAAAAATTACATGAGGTTGTAGAGGAAGAAGCGGAGAATCTACTAACGTCATAATCTCACTTCTTCCCCATACAAACTCGTTTTTTATCAGCGTTCTCATCTTAGACTTTGATGCAAAGGCGCGGCTTTTATGCGATTGACTGGTGGAATAACATTTGGACGTTGTCATTTTTCGATGTGCAGATCTGCATTCTGACAACAAGGAAACAAGATTGAATAGATAAACGGTGTGATCAGATAACGATTATCGGGGGAACTAAGAACATTACGGACAAACGGATGATACCACTAGAATCAGAAAGACCAGGGGATTCTAATGGTACCAAAAAATCCACTCCAACATCAACAATAGGTTCATGGTGATCAAACCCTTAACGACGATCTGTGGGTCAATCGGAGCGACTCTCTGGACATTGATATAAACCCTTGCACGGCTTTTACTCTCGGTAATGCGATTCCTCAGCCTGTTACCACTCATCTCACTCGCTCTAGGGTCTCCAGTTGATCTGGGACCTCAGAACTTCAGCGACAGAGTAGAGCACCTACCTCTACCTTCGTCCACCGACAAATATTTCAACTGGACAGCTGAATGGGTGATCAAGAATCCAGATGGTCGACATCCGCGCAGAGTTATTGGAATCAACGGAGAATGGCCTTTACCTGTGGTGAACGTGACTAAAGGAGACAGAGTGGTTGTGGACCTGTACAACAGTCTTGCTACTCAGAATGTTTCTTTACATTTCCACGGATTGTTTCAAAACGGCACTAATGCTCAAGATGGACCTGTTTACGTCACTCAGTGTCCTCAGACGTTCAAGGATCAGCATCAGTTTCTACGGTACAACTTTACTGTTGAGCAGAGTGGAACGTACTGGTACCATTCTCATATTGATGGACAGTATCCTGATGGTTTGAGACAGGCTTTTTACGTGAATGAACCTGAGGAGACGTACAAGTACGACGAACATCTCATGTTCTCGTTATCTGATTGGTACCATAAAGAAGTTCCTGAGTTGATGATTGACTTTTTGTCAAAGTACAACCCGGTAGGAAACGAACCGATTCCACAAACGATTTTGCTCAATGATACCCAGAACTCGACGTTTTCAGTGCAGCCAGATAAAACGTACAAAATTTCAATCGTCAATGTTGGTGCTTTTGTTTCTCAATATGTACAGTTTGAGGACCATCCTGTGGAGGTTATTGAAGTGGATGGAGTGAATACAGAAAAGTCAGAGCCTACTGAACTGCTGTATATTGCTTCAGGACAGAGATATACGGTGTTGCTGAAGACTAAGAGTGATGGTAGCAGAAACTTTGCTATCTCTACAGCTATGGATAACACCATGCTTGATAGTATGTCTTCCATGTCTGGAATGGATATGGGAGGTATGAACAAGAGAGATATGGATATGAGCATGCCAGAAATGAAGTCATCTAAAACTATGGCTATGTCTATGCCAAAGTCAATGGATATGTCTTCAATGGATATGTCTTCAATGGACATGCCTTCCATGTCTATGAACATGCCCATGCCTTCAAATACGCCTATGAAAATGGGCAAACAAATTCCTTCTGGAGTTGTTTCTATCACACAAACCTCTTACTTGGTATACAACCATAGTGCTCCTTTGACACCTCCTACTCACTGGTACACTTCAGACAACTCCACTGAAGATGCAGCTTTCAAAAAGAAACGATTTGACGATATGAATCTCATTCCACTAGATAGACAACCTCTTCTTCCTGATGCAGACCATACTATCGTTTTGAACGTGACTATGACTACTCTAGAAGATGGAGCTAACTATGCATTCTTCAACAATGTGTCTTATGTTCCTCCAAAGGTCCCTGTCTTGTACACCGTCTTTTCTTCTCCTAATGGACTTGAAACCAACCCTGAAATCTACGGAAACAACTCCAACGTGTTTCTACTCAAACACAACGACGTTATTGATCTGGTAATCAACAACCAGGATATGAGTGAACATCCTTTTCATCTCCATGGACGCAACTTTCAAGTTCCTTACAGGTCTTCTGAATCCGACGAAAAAATAGTGCCTTTTGACCCCAAGGACAAAAAACACTTTAGACCTATTCCTATGAGAAGAGATACAGTGTCTGTAGCTCCTAACGGTAACCTGGTGATTAGATACAGAGCAGATAACCCTGGAGTGTGGTTTTTTCACTGCCATGTGGAATGGCATATGAGTCAAGGACTAGCTTTGATTCTGGTAGAGTCTCCTACTCTTATCAAACAACATCAGACAGTTCCTGAGAACCATTTACAGATGTGTGAGCTTGGAGAAGTTCCTACAAGCGGTAATGCAGCTGCTGAGACCCATAATTGGCTTGATTTGAGCCAGCAGAATCTTCAGATGCCTTTTAAAATGGGCGGTATGAAGATGTAGTTTAGATTCTAGAGTAATTTGATGAGAGCATGACTGAACAGAAAACGTAACCAAGCGTACTCTATTATGAATACGATAGTACCTGGTAGATGGTATGGAAAAAAATCTGAAGCACTTTGAGGTGAAAATGGCAAAATCAAAAAAAAAAAAAAAAGAAAAAAAAAAGGACACATTATATGCACTCCTCATGCGTCGATAACTGTTTATATTCTAGAATAGGCATACTAAGTGCCGGTACCACGTTTGTAAGAACTTTGACATTTAAATAATATGTTGTTTTTCACTCCTCCTCCTCATCTACATCCTCCCATCCATCTTCATCTGAACCCTCTTCACTATCATCACTCAAAAAAACATCCGACTCGTCCATGAAGCCATTGAAATTGTACAAATGACCATGTTCATCCAAAAACCGCTGACGTGACTCAAACAAATCTTCCTCCACAAACTCCTTCATCTCTCTAGATTTCGCTTTAGACATGAGATAGTCCTGAGAGTAGTTCCATCTTCCCATTCGACCCTCAGAAAATCCGACAATCCAAAAATAGTCCTCATTAGCCGCCAAAATCACCTCCTCTTCCTCTAGATCAATAACATGAGCCAGCATGCCTTCATCCTGACAGAAAGCCATTCCATACCGTGGATTTCGTACATCCTGACCAATATCGTACTTGCGAAGACCCACGTAGTACATTTCAACCGGAAAATGAGAAGTAGCAACTTGCATATTATCATCTTCATCCACAACAGCTTTGTAGAGAATACCATTGTACTGCATCCAACCGTCAATGGAATCCATTTTGGGAGTATCCAGAGGAGTCAGCTTGCCTCCAGGAAGCAGATAAAACACATTATCATGTCCTCTGGAGTACGATCTGCTGACTAGGACCATATCTTCAATGACAAACACCTGATAACTTCCTTCCTTGAGCTCAGACTCAACCATGTGGATTTCGGTCTCTGCGTCATCATCATAATACCTCACGTGCAGCGTGATTTCGGTTTTGTCACGTGACGCAACTACTGCAGCCGCGACAAACTCGTTGGCCACTCGCATTCGCAACTGGCCGTCAAAAGTCACATATTCGCGTCTTTTGAGCACGGAAAACGGGTCACGTGACTTTTCTTCCGCCGTATTTTCACGCAGATCCAAAATTTCCCTTGTTCCGTTCTCACACAGTCGAGAAATGCCCTGATCACATGTGATCCATCTATGCTTGTTGTAACGATTGATATCACCCTGGAGACACTGAAAGTCACGTGGAAGCGGCTCATCAAAGTAATCTTCGCAGTAGCTCTCGTGAGGAAACTGTAGAGGTTCATCATCCAATTTGCGCTCACAATCGGCCCAAAGACCATGTTCACTGAGGTTTTTGTTGTACCATGGGGCCAATTTTGCGAGTTTTTGAAACTTGTGCAAAAGCTCGCGGTTGGATTGACACGTGGCTGCCAAAGAGAGGATATCAGGGAGCTCAAGCAGCTCGCAGATGTGGAGAATGAGCTCTGCTGGTAACATTGATGAAGAAAAACGCGTGCGTGCATGAGAAGGAGATATTGAAAAGTTTATCTGGGGTGGAAGTGAGAAGCATACAGATGAATTTGGGGGGCTCTGAGGAATATTCTGAGGGTAGCATTGGACTCTTAAGAGTGAGACGGACAAAATGCACTTTTCAGAATTTCAACAGCTCGTTTGGAAGGTGTGCTAAAAGTGTACCCCCAAGCGTGCGGCTCGGAAATTCGATGAAGGTTAAGTGCAGTGGGAAGATCAAGAGAAGACAGGACACTCGTTTAGAATAGCTATATAAATGAATAGATGGAATATTACTAACAAAAATAACACTCCTCTACCGTTCAATTGTAGATTTGCTACTGAACAAGCAAGTATGCTACTTACTAGATACAATACAATCATGGAACTTGATATTCTACGTATGACCATGAAATGATCCCTTTATGAAGATTACTGCGACAAAGAATTATGTAGAGCTTTCTAACAGAGTGCTAGCTAGCTCATATACTCCACCATGATCAATTTGATGGCGTATATTCATCGAAACAGGCATGTTAACAGAGACTCAAAAAGCCAAGTTTGCTCGGTCACTAAAGACGCAACTATTAATGAAATGAGATAAATCTGCTATCATCCGAACCGCCTGATACGTGTGATTCCAATGAGCAAGTCTAGAAACCTGTAGAATGCATATCTATCGAGATATTTTGAAAACAAGTTCAAACGACGACAGCACCTGCAATACTCACGAGAAAGCTTAGCAAATGCCATATTCTGCATCCCACGACATCAACGAATACACTGATACCAATATCTCAACATGTCCAAAAATCCTAGTTTGGGTCCCCGAAACCTTAAATAAATCGTGCAGAAACGCATGTAATCACAAAATAATTGGCACCATTGTGTTCTTTGGGAAACGGGGATCACTCCTATACCAATTAATTTGTGTTTCATTTTTTTCATATCTTTAACCCCTTCCAACATACCCAGGAAGAATGGCAGAGATTTGAGATTTTAAGGTATGGTTTATTTAAGCTATGGGAGCATTGAGTAATTTTTTGGTTAAGATTGGCTGTATTTTAAGAGACATCATACTTTCAATATTACTTGAAATACGCCCAATTTTAACCAAAATATTACCCAGTGTTCCCATACCTTAAATAAACCATACCTTAAAATCCCGAGGTCCTACGATTAATCCTGGGTATGTCAGGAAGGGTCAAAGATGTGCAAAAAATGAAACACAAAGTAATTGGTATAGAAGTGATCTCCTTTCCCCGACGAACACGATGATAGCATTTATTTTGTGTTTATTTGCGTTTCTGCACGATTTTTTTTTAGGTTTCGGTGTCCTAAATTTTTTTTTTTGGACATGTTGAGATATTGGTATGGTTGTGTTCGTTGAGGTCGTGTGATCTCGAATATACCATTTGCTAAGCGTTTCCGTTCATATTGCTGTTGCTGTCGTCGTTTTGAACTTGTTTTAGCCGTATCTCCATGGATATGCAGGCTACAGAATTGATATGTAGTTTGTTGGGATCGCACCATTGAGGCGGTCATTTTGATATTAATTAATAGCTGAAATTCCTACAGTAGCATATTCTATTCACCAGAGAAATCTTCCATTTTAACTATTTCAACCTACCTTGGTCTCCGGGACCGTTCAATCTCAATCCAGCCGCAATCTCGCAAAAACCCTTTGAGACCATTGACCATGTACGTCTTGACCAGTTTTAGCAGAGGCTTGTCTTGTTTACCAAAGTCATTTAGCTCCTGAGGACTATATGTCCACAGTCCCAATTTCCCACCAGACACGCCCGCAAGACAGAAATCTTTTCTATCGATCACCACGGAGACGGTACATTTTTGCAGATCAATCCAATAGACCATGAGACCTTCCTTCTGTGAGTATGCCATGGCGTATCTAGGGTTGCGTTCGTCTTGGTAAATGTGATACGACCGTTGTGGTTCTTTGAACATGTCAATATCAACTTCCTCATCCAGACGACCAACAATTAGCAGACCGTTGCAATCCAGCTCGGCTTTGAAGAGGTTACCGTTGTACATCATGAACCCTTCGTATTGAGCAGCTTGAGCAGCTTCTGTCAGTGTAGTGAGCTTTGTTTTCCCCGGAAGCAGATACTGCGGTTGCGAATCCAGGTCTCCATTGCTGACAATCACCATTTCTCCAATCAGATGCAGTCCATGAAAATAGTTGGGTTCCAGCTCAAGCTCTATAATCTTGTGGTCAGGGTACTTGACCAAAAGCAGGGTTTTTTCCTTTTTTCCCGTTTTTTCCTCGAGCACAATGATTTTAGCAGATACCTTGTCATTTCTGTCTTTTTCAGACACGTAGCGGATCTTGTATTTTGAGGTTTTCACTTCAGGAACCCGTCGTACAGGATAAGGAGTAGGTGGTAAAGCACTAGTTTTGTCCTTGCGCAAGTCCAGAATTCCATTCACCTTGAAATAAAGCCCTTGATCGCAAACGTTCCACTTGAATGCTTCATCACGTCGACAATCTCCTTTTAGAGCTTGAAAATCAGAGGGTAGCTCCTTCTTAAAATGACTAGGAGGATGACGAATCATCTTGAACTCAGAAACACGCGGTTTAGACACGACACAGGCACTCCAGGGCTCATTTTGCCATTGGCTAAAGTCTCGATCGAACCAGGGGTATTTCAAAAACAGGGTTCTTAAGTGAGACAGAGCGGCTTTATGGGAAGAGCTCGTTTCTGAAAGAGATAGGATATCACTGGGAGTCAGAGACTCGCAAACTAGCAGTAGCAGTTCGGCTGGTAGCATGTTGTGTTAAGTATCGTACGATCCTACGCGTTCTTGACGTGATTAATATAACAAGACAAACTTCGTCAGTTCGACTTTGGGTGGTACAGGTAGGGGGAAATGTCAATAAAAGAAGAAGAGTCTGGCGTGTATATGAAATGATACACGATTTAGAGCGGTGTGAGATATGAATTCATTTGTTGTTGATCTATATATAGACATGTTGTGTCACCTCTATAAGAACGTTGTGTTATACAGAATCACTTGTAGTAGGTTTACAATGAAGCAATTAAGACTGTGGTAGCATCATTTTACCATTACCAGTCTCGTCAGTGTTGGTTTAGACGTCTTGTACTTTTCGAAAATGTTCAAAAAAACGCCATATTAAAGTATACCCTGAGTCACTCAATTCAACCCTTTGATTAAAATAAGGACAACTGTCTCAACTTTGGCAAACCATTATGAAGCCACAATGTCTCCGATTCAGATTGACATTCAATAAAAGGGCTCATCATGCCTACCTAAGGGTAATCTTGACCTGCTCACCCTTGATGAAATAAAGATACTCTCTTTCATCCACCTTGACTGGAGCTTTTCTAGTACCTCTAGACACCTGTAACGTACCTGTAACATCATCAGCTCGTCCGGTAGGCAGAGGTCTCAAAGTAACAATATAATCAGTCTGATGAAGCAGCTGAATACCGAGATTTGTATGATTAGTACTCAACAGTGATGAGTCAGCCTCCAGTAGCGGCAAATCGGCCTGGATCAAACAAAGAACCGAGTTTGAGGCTTGACTGAGCGTGAAAATCACTTTAATCGCCTCCTGAACCTCCATACTGCCTCCAGCAGTCCACAAATCGGGATTCTCCAAAATCACCAAACTGTCTTTATCGGTATATTGGAGCAGAGAATCCGGTTTTTTTCCGAGCAGAGACACGATTCGAACGTTGGGCATTGCCTGGATCTTAATACCCTGTCGCTTGAGCGCTTCTGTGTAGAATTCTTCGTCGTTGATGCTGGTGATGAGAGTCACTTTCTGATGTCGTCCTAGCCGTTTAATAAACTGTGTGAGGATCCAAGAACCGTTGACATCATTTGTTGCTGTGATTAAACCGAACGTGCGGTCTTCAATGAGCTTTTCGCCGTTGAATATGCTGAAATCGTTGAATGTGGTCATGCTTGATAGTGAAAGGAATATTCCAATCAGAGTTTTCATGCATGGAAGAAGGCACGGTGAAAAAGGTGCCGCGGATTATTTTACAGATCTGAACGTTAAACGTAGAAGAGAGATGTGGTCAGAGAAGAGGACTTGAAAAGCACTTTATGAGATACATATTTTTATATCAAGCGCATATTACGATATTCTACTGATATATTTTTCATTCATGACTCCTATGTGATATTTACAGAACTCTTTATACATCTTCTTAGACCAACCTAGATTTGACATAGGCCCCTCAACTGATCAGTTTTACTGTCACACACTGGTCATGGCACGTGATTTGATCCCGTGTTTGTAGTCCTACACCAGTATCTTCATTATAAGTTGCTACGTACCGTCAACGTGGTAAATGGGGTCTACTTAAGGTTAACTAAAAAGCCAACTAAAAAAGTGCTCTGGGGGTGTCTTCTACACGTTCCAGACACTCCCCGAAGATGCGGTTTTTTGTAATACGCCGATTGAAGTGTTAAATTACAGATTCCACAATATTCTCACGTTATAGCAGTACAAATTCCGAGTTATATCCCTTCAAAGATCCTCTATTACTTGACATTTGAAACTTACTTCACTCCTCCCAAAGGCTCAACAAAGTGTAACTGAGTGTACTGTAACTGGAGTGTTCAACTTTGGCAGCATTCAAGTAGACAACCTGTGGATATTACTATATATTCCAAATCCACAGACTCAGGATATTCTAACCAGCCACAAATCAACTAAAAACTACAACCACCCTTGGATCACACGCCAAGTGTCGTTTGCCAAAACTAAATTTCAGTATCCCATGTCCACACCCACAACACAGAATGCCAATAACTCCGTCAATATAGCTCGTAGAAAGATAGGAAGTGGTTCATTTTGAAGCCCTTGCTCGGGAGATTACATTTCCGCTTTCAGATTTTCAAAAAGACGGGTTTTGGCCACTTCGACATTCAGCCTTTCAGACTGGTCAGACAGCCCCTCAGTTACATGCCAAGTGTTGTTTGATCTCATAGCCTAGCTAGAACTTTACCGACCACTTAGAGTGTAGACCTTCACTACAGTGCTATTCTTATTATGAATAGGAGCATTAAGTCCAGGATGAACTGTAGCTATATACAGAAGTGACTGGTCATATGTAAGGTACCATGCAGACAAGCATAACAAGCAATACTCCATATCAACTACCTGGTACCAGACCATACTGTGTATGATATCATAAGCACATTCTTCATTATAACTAATTCTGCTGTCTAGTTGCAGTATCAATATGTGCTTCATAATCTACTGTACAATATTGAAGCCTATACTTCTCTAACTGATGGGCTTACACAACATAGACAACCTATATTGTCTATTCTCTTTCATATCGTAGATTCATGTCATTACGTATATAGATATACCAATTTTGGCCCCAAATGGAACCCCACTCGATACGCTCGAGTCAATAAATATCACTCCTTGCCCTCCAGACTTCTTTTGACCCTCTCACTGTCGCCCTCGTCTATACTTCCTCTCTTGACATTGCCCACGCCTCTTCTGCTTTCTGTAGTGGCTACCATTGAAGGCAGTTGAGTGGTGGCTGTAGGAGTATCACTCGGAGTGGTTCCTGCGGGTGTACTGCTACTGGTACCTTCCACCAGCTGGTAGACGTTGCTCATTCGCATGACCATTCGTTCATAGTATCTAGAAAGTACTTCGACCTTTGGAACGATTCTGTAGTCGACTCTTACCAAAAACTCGACTTCCAAAAGATTCAACTCAGCTTTGGAAATACCTCCGACTCGTGCATAGTGTCCGTTTGTTCGGAAACTGTCACAGAGACCCTTGGAGCCCACCATGCATGTGGTTATGAGGAAACGATGCACGGTCAGTGAATTGATGTTGAAAGTGGCAAAGGTGCGGCACAGAAAATCAATGTAGTAAATGACGGACAGCAGAATAGATTTTTCCAACGAGCAGAAGCGCACGATTCGAATGAGATAGTCCTTGATGGAGATGCCTGGCGGACTTCTTGAGTGAAAACGAGTCAGTTGTGCAGGATCGAACGGAAGAGCATCATTAACAGACACTAGTTCCTCAAGCATGGACGACACGAGAATGATCAAATGCTCTATTGGGCAGTCAAAGAAGGACTGTGGAAGTAGTACATGACTTGATACATCCTCTTCCTCCTGTATCGTTTCTTCATCCTCATCAACTTCACTATCATCTTCGACTGAATGACCATTTCCAATGGCCGTTGAGCTCAAAGCGCACGTCACCTGACCCACACCGCTCTCTCTGTGTCCCTTAGACCCGTTGGAAGGTGGAGTTTCAGTAATCAGACTGCTGTATTGTTGTGTTTCTGGAGTGTCTTTTTGTGTCTGTTGTGGGTCATGTGTTTGTGTCGTTACCGGGACACTACTTAAACCCGCCTTTCCCCCCTTGACCTCCTTCTCTCCCTTGTCCTCCTCAACCCTTCGAAACGGAGAAGGCTCACCATACGCCATCATGACCGTGTGTGTATGCTGTGTGTAGTGAAGTCACGTGCTCCAATGGCTGCTGCGGGATATTGTGGTCACGTGATCCTTCTCGCGTCAACTCGAGCGGCTAAACTGGTGCTGTAGAGACAGTAGTGGTAGTTGGTGGGTGGTGATGGAGGTGGCCAACACTATGCATGACGAGATATTGGCGGAAGTTTATTTGGATTTTGGAATGGCTGTGGAGGACGTTGTGATTACGTAATCGCAATTCTGAAAAGTGCATTTTGTTCGTCTCTTCCGTCTGATTCTCCTGGTACTAAGCTTGTCTCTCTAGCTACAACTTCCTCTCACAACAAGAACACACCTCGACGTCTACGGTTTTGAGTGGACAATTTTTGTGCGTCTCTTTTTTAAGCTTTGCCTTGTTTTGTCACTATGTTATGGAGCTCTAGGGGAGGTTAGGTGGATGGATAATGAAGCTAGAGAATTTTTGAGCACAGATTTGGAATCTCCAGACCACCAGCTTTCGATTGGTGCAACTTATTTCCCCCCACAACCAATATTAAGCCCCCATAATTGAAGCCAAAGCCAATCGTAAATGCACGTCTTCAACTGTACATCCTACAAGTGGAGTCGTTAAGATGATGCTTCAAACGAACATTTCGAAATGTATAGAAGCGAGATTTATAGGTAGAACGGCTGAGATCACGTGACTTACACCAGCCGTTAACGTCTTTCTTTTTTAAAAAATAGCCACAATTTAGCCCACCCAAAGTGCTTATTGTCTAAGGTTCGATTTAGTTTATGGCGTTCCTTCCATGTTGCAAAACTTGAGCCCCCTCTAGCGCAACGTTGAGTAACGTTGGAGGCACGGGGGCAGGCTGTAATTATCGGCGTTGGCGCGGGGATACGAGGTGTGCAAGAATTATCGCGGTTGCTCTTAAACTACGCCCTCAAGACCTCTCTACATATTTCCACCATTCATCTCAGCACGTGCGTCAAAGTTCACCAATTTACGATATCCGTTTCACCTCAAAACGATCGGCAAATCTGCTCTGCCACAAACTGAGGCCGCCATTTATCACTTATGGGCTGCGTGCAGGGGTGTGCGTGTTTGCCAAGCCGCTAGACACAGCCCGAGCTAGAAGCAGGTCAAAATTGGTATGTACGTGATGCCCCAGATGCGGGCGTGAAGAGGGTGTTCTTTGTTTCTGTGTAGCGTGGGTTTTGCGTTGTGTGGGGTAGTTGGCGATTTAAGGTGGTATGTTGGAAAATTGAGAGATGAAAAAATGTGTGAGAATAGGAAGTCACGTGATGTGTAGAAGGGGGTGGGTGGGTTTTAGTTTGGAAATGGTCTGGTTTGGGGTGTTGTGGTGTGCTGAGGTGTGAGTGTATGGAAATTGGGTAATATTGTATGTGCACTCAAAGGGATATGATGAGAGGATTATTCTCTGAAATCAGAGGATTCGAATGGTGTTATTATCGTATCTGTCAGGTATGTATTTCGGAAGTTATACTGGGATATTGAGCATAGCTTTAGATAGACCTGGGAGGAAATATTGTATGGTGACAAGGTGAGTTGAAGGTGAATAGTTGTTTTTCAAGACGTAAGGATTCTAATGGTGTAGGTTACTAAGTTGGACAATGTCATTTGCTTCTAGAAATACATTCTGACTACAAGCAGTGATCTAGTATTAGATAGAGAACATGACGAATGGAGGAAAGTAGAAATGAACAGAAAACACTTGGACAATTATCTTGGAATTAGTAATTTCCAGTGTAATTTAATGCAGGAGAATGGCAGGTTATAATTATATTTTGTTCATGGTACTTAGAAACAACAGAGACACCCCCTTATGTTATATTATATTTCTCTGGAACTACGGGAAATGACTTCACTAGCATCAATTAACAGACTGCCAAAATTGCAGCCCAAAATATCTACTCAATCATCTGTTTGAGCCTTTCTATGGATGTAGTGTAAGCTCAAGTAATGTCAAGTATTAACCTTCCTTAGCTTAGAGAGAGCACTGCTCTGAAGAGTTCAATAACTATACAGCTTCATAATAATGCCAACTTGTAATATATGAATCTGTTCCAAATCAACTCCTGGATTCATCTGTAACATAATCTCAGCTTTGGTACATACAAAAAGTGCACCTGTGAGAGATTATGTGTTTCCCTCCAAGAGAACACTTTGCATCAAATTAATAGAAAAAAAAAGAAGAAAAAAAAAGAAGAAAAAAACACCTCTTTCATTTGATACTGCCACCTTCTACCTGGTACAGCACTCGCCTCATAGTACAATATGTTCATATAAATATATACATCCACCCCTTCTACTTCTTTGCATAACTAACCACCAACTTTTCTCCTTCAATCTCCACTCCCTGGTTCTTCTCTTTAGCAACCACTGCCTGAGCTTCGCTTTCAAACTCGGCAAATCCCACCTGTCTCGCAGGCACCAGTCTTACCTCAATGTATCCAGGCAGATCGGAAAAAAGCGCTGCGACAGTATCTTGAGAAGCCGATTTGGGGAGGTTTTGAAGCAGCAGAATTTTGTGCACGGGGTTGTATGTCGTTTCCACGGCAGCCACCTTTGCCTTTTTCGCCACCGTGTCAGATTTAGTAGCTTCAGCAGGCCTCTTATTGCTATCTGAAAGCTGCTTGAGTTCCTTCTGAGCTACTCTTGCTCTGACATGTCCATCCAGCTCAGCAGCACCCTTTTTTGCCACCGTGGCATCACTGGCGGTCTTGGCATACGTCACAGCAACCACAGAGCCCCGTAGATCGTCCAGTTTGTGTTCATTCAGTCCGCTGATGGCAGACTCGGCAGAATCAATGCTATCAAACACCACAAACGCCTGGCCTCTCAAACGCAGGTTGCCATGGGCCACCACGTCGATCACGTCGCCGTACTGCTTGCAGATCTCCTTCAGTGTCGTTTTGAGCGCCGGAATTTTGATTTTCTCGTTGATGTTGCGAATGTATATTCTGTGTCAGCGAAAGACCGAAGGTCTTGAGCGGTCGATACCTAGCTCGTTGCAATCGCCTCGTCGCGCTCTTCAATCTGGTGGTACTCACGTCTCGCAAGGTGCAATGGTCGTCATTTTGAGGAGTGCTGTGTGGAGGAAAAAGTGGTGATGTTGATGCAAGGTGAGGTGGTGAGAATTAGAGTTTTGGGACTTAAGTAAACTAGTTGAAATAATTGTAAAAAGTTTCATTTGACGAACCTTCTCATCACTAACAACACACATGTCCGATATCGACTCGATTCTGCAAAAAGAAGACAAGGAGCATTCACGTGACGTGGAAATCGAGCGGATCCTTGGAGCTTTCCAGCTCGACGCTTACTCGGTTCTAGCTCTTCAGCCAGGCTGTAACAGCGATGTCATCAAGCAAACGTACCGAAAGAAGTCGCTGCTGATTCACCCAGACAAGACGAAAAACACCCGGGCTCCCGACGCGTTTGACAAGCTGAAAAAGGCGGAAAAGGTGCTCCAGGAGGACGTGTCACGTGAGCAGCTCGATGCTGTGTATGCTGATGCACGAACGGTATTGATCCGAGAGAAAAAGTGGACGATCCATGATGAACGACTGAAAGGAGAGGAGTTTCTGGCAGAGTGGAAGGAGAAGACAAAGGATTTACTCATTGAGCGGGAATTGAGGAAACGACTAGCTGCCAAAGCCCGAATGGAAGAGGAGGGAAGAGTCAAGAGGAAGCTTGAAGAGGAGCAGGAAGAGAGGGTGAAGAGTAGGCTGGAGCAGAAGGCGTGGGAAGATGGACGCGATACGAGGGTGGGGAATTGGAGGGAGTTTAAGAAGAAAGGGGGGGAGAAGAAGAAGAAGAGGAAGTTGCTAGGTTGAGGTTTGAGGAGCGAAGCGACGAAAACTTCAACAAGAGGGGCCAGATTTGAGGAACGAAGCGACGAAAATATGGCCGCTCCTCAACCTAGGCTGCATTTCTGATGTGGCTAGAAAACATGGCTT
The DNA here is from genome assembly GCA_001600515.1 of Yarrowia sp. JCM 30694. Lineage (NCBI taxonomy): Eukaryota > Fungi > Ascomycota > Dipodascomycetes > Dipodascales > Yarrowia > Yarrowia sp. JCM 30694. The sequence continues at coordinate 1,476,856 of BCKF01000003.1, read as the reverse complement.
AATAAGTGCTACTATGTCATATTGAGGAGCTTCAACGAGAATATGGCCTTGTCTACCTCTCTGAGCTTTGTTCTGAGGTGGCTACTTGTAGCTATGGTCATACAACATGACCTGTCGATTCCCTTAATCTTCTTTGTTAAGGTGACTGATAATGGGGCTTGAGCAAAGTGCACAGGCAGGAGTTGAACCGCCAGCTTGATATTGTGGTCTGTCTACAGTATACCGTTGAGCTATCTGTGAAGAAAAACAATATTGCCATGGCCTCAAAAAAAAAAAAAAAAAAAAAAAAAAAAACTGTGCTTGCCTGACCTGGTTGATATGGCTACCCTCAATATCACGTTTTTCTGGGTTCGAGTTTGCTCAGTATGTCATGGTGTTCCGAAGACTCTGGAGAGAGACAGCCCATACTGAAGTTATAGACTGCTACAAGTTCAGGACCTTGCTGTGGAGTGTATACCTCTTTGGTTTAAATCTACTGTGCTTGTAGAGGTTGACAAGTATCAGTCAGTAGTCTCAGGTCATAGACAACAGCCACAGTCATATACTCTTAGCTCGTATACTCTTAGCTCGTAACTAATTGTCAATACAGTATATCCTCTATGAAGCTCACCATCTTATACTGGCACACATCTTGGAGACAGAGGTGTGCCTATAGACTCCATTGTATGCTCCTACTGTATCTGGAGTGACAGTCTCGCTGTCAAGTGATCTGTTCGAGGTTTACAGACTGTCTTCATGTACACTAGATACCTATTACTAAGACTATCTAGGTACACATCTTGAGCTTGTGCTACAGTATATTATTACAATAAGACATCGTTCTAATACGACAGGTCAAGTCCCAACCCACCTAAAAGCTGTCACTCTAAATCTGTCCCAACCCACCTAAAAACCGCCACTGTAAATGTCTCCCTTGTAACCACCACAAAACATTCGCTATCGCTCATGTTCAAACACCCGAGGTTTCAATCATGGTCTGGCTCCGGCTGGATTTGTCACTAGATCACCGTTTGAGCACGAGCGAGTGAGTGGATGGTACACAAACACAGTCAGGTTGGCCGGCCCGCTTTTTGTGTAGAATCAGGGTTAGGGTAGTTTTTTGGAGCGATTAGTTAGGCCTCAACTAAGTACTTACTGATGTTACTTAGCGAGAGAGCCTTTTTCGCCCCAGTTGAGCGAACCAGTTGAGCGAAGCGAAACTGGTTTGCTCAACTGAAGGGCGTAAAAGCGCGAGCGAGCGTTGAATGAAGATACAAAACATGCAATGGTTGATTCCTCAAAAATCAACCATGCACGTTCAAAACATGCAATGGCTGATTCGTAAAACAACCATACACGTCCAGTCCTTCATGTCCTTCTGCCATTGTTAACAGGCACGGCTCTTCGAGCCGTGCCCTAGTAGTACTTGCAGTTTCATATGCTTAGAGTATGTACCGTTACAAGTAGTTATTTAACCAATCCATTGTATGACACCAACTGTATGTTTAGTATGCTGATCTTTACCTGCTCTTTCAAGTTGGTATGGTGTTTCATTCTTTGACCCTTACAGTATACAATATCATATAGCTACTTCCCAAATACCCTTTTTTCTAAGCTCTTTAGTTTTATCCTTGTTTGCTTCAATTAATGTATCACTCCTTCACCTCCACATGCTATAAATTACTCCTCCTCCTCACCCCTCTCAACCCTCCTCCTCTTTTCAGCCTCCTCCTTCATTTTCAAATTATGCTCTCTCTTTTTAATCGCCTGCAACGTCTTGACATGCCGCCTACTACCAAGATGAATCTCATGGGCCTCTTTGCCCACAGAAACTACATGCTGACCGTTCTTGTCAACACAAGTAGGACACTCAAACTGGACATATTGGACATCAGGCTGGCCGAATTCCGTCTTATCACGTGACACAAGGTCCCACAAAGCTCCCTCCTGTTGCCCAGCAACCAGTCTCTCTTGTTCCACCTCTTTACCGTCCATCCAGTCTCTGCATACCGATACTCCATGAGCTACAGTGTCTTTCCACTGGCTCAAATCAGTAGCATCAAGCACACAAAAGGTCTCTCCTGACTCTCTGACCTGACTATGCAGCTTCTTACTAATCCACCCGATTTGCTGCTTACTGTACCTTCGGGTATCCTGTTTCATGACAGATACACCTTTGGATATGTCCTCTTTGCCTTCAAGGTAGGGTAAAAACTGCTTAAAGCCAATAACCTGCCATACTCCACGCTCAAGATCAATGTCTGATGACTCATACACGCGATACATAGCTTTGATTTCGCTTAATAAGCCGTTGGTAAGCATCGCGTCAACCCGCTTATCTAACCGTTCATTCAACACGTTCTGTTCAGAATAAAGCCAAAAGACAAGTGTGCGATCACGTGACTCGGTCTTATTCTGCTGACTAAACACTTCACTTGGCTTCTCGCCCGTTTCAAAGTAAATCTCCAGCATTCTTCTGATGCGACGGGTATCATTAGGGTGATATTTAGCTGCAATCACAGGATCCAGCTTATGTAATTCGGCCAAACACAAGTCACGTGAATCAAGCACCTCCAGTTGTTGCTTAGTCAGCACTTTTTTCTCCGCCGCACGCACGATATTCTCCTTGAACAGTACGCTCTGAATATAGTAATGCGTTCCTCCTACCAGAATAGGTACCTTCCCACGTGATCTGATTTCTTTCATCTTAGTCAGCACCTCTGTCTCGAATCTGTGCACGTCGTACTCGTCTTTCCAGGTCACGTGACCCAGTAAATGATGAGGTACGCCCTCTCTCTCCTCCATTGGATGCTTGTTCGTGATCTGGTCCAACCCCTCGTAAACCTGCATGGAATCGCCATTGATGATTTCGCCTGAAATCGCCTTGGCCAGTTCGATGGAAAAGTTGGATTTTCCCACTCCCGTAGTGCCCACAATGGCTATCAGAGGTTGTCTCATTGTGGTGTAGCTTGGAAGGAAAGAAAATTGAAAAATATATTGGGACAAGGTTTGGTTGCATAATCTGTTAGTTAGAGTTCAAGTAGATGGGAATATGGAGGGAGAAGGGTAGTAGGGTGGATTTGTGGTTTAGAGGGTTGTTGGTTAGTGGAGGTGGTAGGGGGGTGGTAATGGTGGTTGGAGTGTATGTGTGGATTTTTGGACGGTTTGAGTACTTGGAAGGGTAGGTTGATGGGGTAGTCAAGGAATACTCTTAGTTGAGGTATTAGTTGAGTAAAGGACATGTTCAACAAAATGCCAAAATGAACGTATTTTTTTTTTACACATCTCACCAACCTCCCCCACACATCTAATCACCTCATCTGCACCCTAATTCTCAGCTTGCCACTCCACATCCATTTGTCAGCGTCCAGAATCTTCCATCATCACCGTGCATATTTCATGCACGCCACTTTGAAACTCAACATGTGGCGATTGATTTATAACTCTTGCGACCTCCACATCACTCTTCAGACGGCCCAAGAACACCAGATCGAGAGCTGAAAAACGGTGCAAACGACTAAACTCGGCTCTGCGAATCCGAATCAAAAACCCACATCTCTCAAAAACTTCTGGATCAAAAAATCCGTTTTTTGACCTATTTCTTGAAATCCACCTCAAAACACTCGCCTCAATGAAACTAACAACATTCCCGTCGCAAAACAAATACAGCGACAAAATCAACCTGTCGCCAGAGGTCTTGGACAGCTTGATTGCTGAATTCGGAGACGATCTGCCGAGACCTCTCTTGTTTACGCTGAAATCACGTGACCAAAAACATCCACGTGACACCCACGTGACTACAGTCGGCGTTAAGGAGTTTACCGCCGAACAAGGTACAGTGGAAGTCCCTCAAGTGGTCCTGGACAACCTCAAGGCCGTTGCCGGGGTAACGGTCGAAGTTGAAGTGTCACGTGACACCCCTCTAGCCACAGACCTAACCCTCAAACCACGTGATCAGTACCATGTTGACAACTATGAGGCTTTGCTGGAAGCTGCTCTAAGAGCCAATTATACGGCTTTGACGGTTGGACAAAAAATTGTTATCAGAAACCCTTCGGACGCATCACGTGATCTCGAATTTGAGGTCGAACAACTATCCCCATCTTCCACAGCATGTATTGTTGATACTGATGTGAATCTGGAAGTGACTATTCCTGTAGGCTTTGATGAGTCAGCAAGGAAGTCACGTGACGATAATATCAACCTCCAAACACGTGACTACACCCCCATCACCACCCTCCCCTTTTCGTCCGGCCCCGAAAAGCTGAAAATCGACCTCAAATCGCACAATCACGTGACCATCTCCTCTGACAAAGCGTTCATTGGAATCTCCCCCGAAACTTCTCCCTCCAGTTTCATTTGGTCAACTCTGGATGGTTCAGTTGATATTTCACACAACAATCCGTTTGGACAAGAAGTGTACATTTGGAATGAAGCAGAGCTGAAAGTGGTAGCTGAAATTGAAATTGAAGATGATGACGATGACGACATGTCCAATGCGGATTCGACAAAGTGCCCTACATGCAACAATTTCATTCCTAACCAGAGCTACACGTTGCATTCGAATTTCTGCGCCAGAAATAATACTCTGTGTGAAAAACACGATATCTGCGGTCACGTGTTTAAAAGAGGCGACTCACGTGACTCTCACTGGCACTGCGAGTCATGTGATTTTTTTACCGACTCTCCAGAGTCACGTGACACCCACATTCTCTACAAACACACTCCTCCCTCCCCCTGTGGATGTGGCTTTGAGGCGTCCAACAAAACAGCCCTAGCCCTGCATGTCCATACTGAGTGTCCCCTAACCCTACACGAGTGCCGATTTTGTCACCTGAGGGTCCCACGTGACGTTGCTTCTGCACGTGACTTGATTTCCGGCTACTCTGGTCATGAGAGCGCGTGTGGAGCCAAAACTACAGATTGTCACGTGTGCAAGAAACCTGTACGATTACGTGATTTGATTAGTCATCAGAAACTGCACGTGATGGCTGTTCGTGACAAGATTGCTCCTGAGCTGTGTTCCAATATTCTTTGTATTCGAAGCCGAGGTAGCAATTCTCTACAACTCTGTGATACCTGTTTTGGACCTCTTTATTCGTCAGTAAACGATCCTACAGGCTCTAGACTCAAGTCACGTGTTGAGCGACGTTATGTAATCCAGCTGACTAAAGGATGTGGAAAAACGTCGTGCAAAAACTCGTACTGTGTTTCTTCAGGTTTGCTTACTAAACCCAGTATGGCTGAGGTAATGAAGCTGATTCAGCAGATTTCCGAGCCCAGTTTTTGTGTGGATGAAAAGACAACCAAGAGAAAGAACTTTGTTGATTTTCAGGCCGAACACTCGCAGTATTCAAGAGAATGGTTGTCTGTAGCCATTGAAGAGAATAAGGGTAATGAGCAGGAGGCTGTTAAATGGTTGGAGTATAATGCCCCAAAGGAGGTGGTTGTATAGTAATGCATATTAGACAAATTATATATTGTAGATGAACAATGCTATGAGCACACTGTAGAGTATCTGTGAAGTGTAATGTTGTCAGCATACAGGAAGATATGTATCAGTACCAATGCTAGAATAACTCTTAAAAAAGAATAAAAAAATTGTCAACACGAACTGTGAGTTAAGCTATAGCAGTACAGTATCGTAGATTGTCTTTTATATTGGTTTTTGTTGTGCTAGGTCTGTAGCTGGTGTGCATGTTCAAACAGTCTCTATAAGCTTCTTCAGTTAGACAACACCCCAAGCTGTATCATCACCTAAGCTCGTTAATTACCACAGTAGATGTCACTGTTCATACATATACTGGTTCGTAGCTGTGTTTCGGTTGTTTTTTTATTTTTTATTTTTTTGTTTTTCTTCCCTCCACCATTGCCTCAAGTAAACTCTAACTGGTAATTTGTTGAGGAGCCAAATCTAACCCCAGAAATCTCAGAAGTTTTGTATACACTACCACTAATATTAAAGATTTGCTTAGAACTTTGCTATTGTGCATCTATCCATCTATCACCCATTGCACTCACGCCCCTGGAACACCGAAAACCGACCCCTAAAGGACTTTTTTCTTCAACAAAGTCTAACTATTAGTCTTTAACTAAAACACTGGAAACTGCCAAAATGCCTCCAGAGAAATTTCAAAAACACCATTCGAATCAGCTCATCATTCTACGTCGAATGGTTATACCCCTACTTCCAACTGCTATCATTCAAATTCATTTTGCGAGTCTTTTCCGACTCTGTAAGCACTTGCTCACTCGCTATATACACACTAAATCACCACCGGGCCCTTATCGATATAAGTTCCGGTATATCCCTCGTCCTGGGGTCGCTGCTGCTCGATGGGCGAGTACAGATAATATCCCTTGAGCGCGTTGACTGATGCTCTAATCTTAGCTTCAGCCAACGAAGCTCCCTGGCCTTCTCCGAGCTTGTGTTTGCCTGAAAAGACGCCCACGACGAAAACGGGAGCTTTGGAGAGTCGTCCGGTTTCAGCCATGAGTCGAGCTTCAGGACGTTCAAGACCCTCTCGAGCACACACTCTGACAATCTCCTTATGGGGCTGGTTGAAGGAAAACAGCGCCTCCACGTCAATGGCTCGAGACAAGACAAAGTTGTCAATGAACTTGAGCGCCTCGTCTCGAGACACGTGTGCATGAATACCTGCAACCAAAGCTTGCACAAATCGAGATGCACTTCTTTCGTATCCCTCCGGAGCACTCTTGTCAAACACAAACACCTTGGAGTCGTAGTTGTGCAGCGAGTTTTTCTTCTGCTTGCGGTCATGCTGCCGCACCTCGCTTCGGGGGGTGTACACGTCGAAAACACCGTTGGAGGAGATATCGTCTTCAGCAGGCTTGTATCGAAGGTAGCCGAGAGTGGAGGCAAAGTCGTCACGTGACATGTGTCTTTCGAACGCCGATCTTCGGTCGGTCTGTACACCCCAAGATTCAGCCAGTCGAGTCAGAGACCGAGGAGACAGATGGGAGTCCAGCAGAGCATTCAAGATAGGAAGAGGAAGACGAGGGTACTGCACAACAAACTTTTCGGTCACGTGGTACTTGAGCAGGCTGCCGCCAAACACAGACATGCCGTAGTTGTCCGCCAGCTTCTCGCCAGTCTCAGCTACAGTGTCTGCTTCAGGACAGGTCAAGCACTGGGCCAAAGTAGACAAGGGCAACTGATCAGCCAGACCCAAACGAGCATGCAGAGTTTTGAGAGCAGGCGACCGGTCCGCGTCAGCTGCACTCACGTGATACTCGCCCTTGACCACATCGCTTAGATTGGAGCTCAGATCAGAAACCGGATATCGCAGAGCAGCCGGGTCCAGCACAGGGGCCTGGGGAGGAGTGTTGGGTTTGTGGTCGGAGGTGAAGGGTCGGGAGACGTTGGGGGCGAGTCGGGGCAGGTGGGTTGCACGTGCCACCCGCAAAAGTCGGCTGGTTCGCATCATTGTCGGGTAGGTGGGTGATGTGTGGTGTGCTAGAGAGTGAAATTTTCATTCATGCAGGGGGTTAGGGTTGTGGGGGGTGAGAAATCCACATATTAAAATAAGGTTTGAATGGTGGTGTGGTGTTGGGAGGAGTTGGGAGAAGGGGGTTGGGGGGTTTTTTTGGAGGTATTTTCAAAGCAACAGTCATAACCTGTGTTTCCAGGGTATGAATAATTTTTCTAAAATTACGTAAAAAATGGATTTGTGTTCCATTGGGGGAATTTGATTTAATCTGATTTTTCTGAATTTTTTGGTATTTTTTTGAGTTGTTTTGATTATTGTTCCGATTTAGCTTAATAATCATTTTGAAAATTGGCCGAATTGACTCGTGAGAAGGTCAGAATTGGTATAATTTTGTAGTCACGTGACCCTAGAGCTCTGGCAAGCCATCTTTCCCCTTTCAAATTGTGCAATTATCACTTTTTTATTTGCTTACTAAGCCCTGTCGATTTAAAGTTCTGGCCAACCACCAATCACACAAGAGCCAAAGAGTTGAGGTTTGCAGAAAGGTAATCCACACACTAACTGCAACATATTACAAAATGGTGAGTACGAGCGGAGGGAGCTGGAAACGGTGAATGGGGTACGGGAGAGTGATGAGCGGAGCGAGAGGATCAAGTGAGGTTTTCTTACGTCTTTCTGGGCTCATTTTTGGGTGTGTTACATGGGTGGTGATGTGGGATGACGATATGTGATACAAGTGGTGATATGATGATGGTGATGGCAGAGGCAGTGTGGTGGTGGAGATGGTGACGTGTTCAGATCTCACTGCCATTGAATGTCACGTCGTTGAATATCACGTCAGTGATGTGATATTCAGAGAGTGGATATGAGCCATTACAGTCAGAACACCATATCAGAGCACTAAAGCACTGTCGTGTGGACTACAAGCCCGTGTTGAACATGTTGCATACGTGGCACTCAACACCAATCGCGACTTCAGCCTTATCATCATTACATCAATGTCACTATGACGATATCACTATGAAGCACCCATGTGGACATCATCGTGAACGAATGAATGGGTCATGAATGGCACACTCGCACTCTACACACCGTAGAGTACGAGTATGCCATTCGCTGCGCTCATGGCTGTTCATGATGAATGGTCCATCTGTTCATGATGAATGGTCCATCTGTTCATGATGAATGGATGGCCACCTACTCTACATACTGTAGAGTAGACGGGTGCCATGAGCGAATGGCATACACTACGAGTAGGCCATCTGCTCGTTCATGAATGGCCTACTCTACAAACTGTAGAGTAGTGTGCCATTCGCTTCGCTCATGGCGGGCCATCTGCTCGCCGCAAGCGGCTCGCATTCGGCGACTAGTACTAACCCAGGGCGGAGGACGATATCCATTCCCTAAAGACATCATTTCCATGACCGGAGGCTGGTGGGCTCACCCCGCCAACTGGAAGCTCAACGGTCTCTTTGCCACCGGCATTGCCGTTGGTCTGGCCCTGTGGGTCTCCTCGGCCACCCTTCCTTTCACTCGACGACGAGAAGGAGTCACTCCCGAGTCTGACATTGCCAAGTGGAACGCCGCCGCCGGAGTGTGGAGAGAGCGACATGGAAAGCTCAGCACTGGAGAGGTTGCTGATAAGGAGTAGATAGCATGAATATTGACTAGATTGAGAGGGCTGTGAGCGAAGCGAACAGCCTGAGTAGCCCGAGCGCCATGAGCGAAGCGAATGGCGTTCTTGTAGTACTGTATAGCCATGAGCACAGCGAATGGCATATTCGTACCGGTAGTGTAGCCATGGCATACTCCTACTCTACAGTAATGTTGAGAATATGGCTGTGGCTGTAGTTTTGTGGTGCGCTCAGTATACTCGTACAGTAGTGTAGAGTAGATGGGTGTAGTTACAAGTATCGTAGTGGTTGCCTATAGCTGTATATTTTCCTGAGGTGCAGTGTGCTGATGAGGGATGGTGTTTAAGGTGTACTTGAGTGTCCTGTTATGGATCCTATGGTGATTGCAGCCATGACATGGACTGGCTGGAGTGATTGTATTCTCAACAAAAGCCGGTAATATAGAAATTACAGAATCCTCTATTAATTGATTGAATGAATAGCTGTGTAATATGGCTAGTAACAGGACTGTTTAGAACTGTAAGCTACTGTAGTGTTGGCTGTGGAGGTGTGAAGAAGGTGCATGCCCACTTTAAGCATTGCCAATAGAGAGGGAAAAGATTAGGACGTGTCAATTGTGACAATGTGGACCTGAGTGTTTCTAACTAGGAGGAGGATATCTGACTTTACTAAGAGGTAAAACTACCAAGTGAACCACCAGTGGTATAACATATATGACTATAAATGACCTGTGTTCAGAAGTTCTAACGCTTTGGTTGATTAAACAGCACACATATTTCATGGACAGCCTCAGTTGAACACGAAAGCCCGATATTGAAAGGTCTGGTTCAATTGAGTGAGGAAATGTTACTGTGGCTATTTCATTGCGTTCCCTAGCTTCATCTTATTAAACTTATGTGATGAGGCTATTGGCCCAGCTCTGACTATTAAGGCTACAGCTTCTCAAGGCAGCTACTGGACTTACGAGCATAGTGATTTCACGGAGAAACAGGTAAAATCGTACAATTCGATTCATATATCGTTCCTAAATATATGTAGATGTAGATGCTAGAATTGTTACTGCTCTAGTTGTAGTTGTGAAGACTGCCATGTGTAACTGTCTACTGTGTTTGTGTGTGGTTGGTGTATGCCTACTGTTTAATTATGGCGTCTTTTTTTTTTTTTTTTGTAATATTCAATTAGTAGTATAAATAATGTTAAATCCTCCACCTCGGTCTATCAAACTTGTACAGTTTCGTCCTTGCCTTTCGCTTATTCATGGCCTCGATATCACTCTCCTTCTTCACCTGGATCGTCACCAACGAATCCTGATGGTTCTCAAACTTATCTTTCGAGTCCAGACCTTCCTCCAAAAGAGCCCTCTCATCCCCTTTTAACTGCCAGTCTCTCTGAAGCGCTCTCTGGTCCTGAACCAAGTCCTGTTTCCAAATAGGAGCCGGAGGAGGAGGAGGAAGAGGAGGAGGGTGAGGATCCATGCCTAGAATGAGTCTTGAAAAAGCTGCTGTTCCAGGAGCAAACGGTAAGAGAGGAGTTGGAGCAGGTAAATCAGCTCTAATCGGTTCAGACAGGTCTGTATCGTCTGGATTAGGCTTGAGATAGAAACTGGACGAGTCTCTGTTTTGAATTCTCTGCAAGTTTTCCAAAAAACCAAGCCCGAAACCGCGTTTCCAGCGGTAAAACACGGGTTTTTCGTTTTTGGAGATTCCCACAAAAACGAAATTCATACACTTGTTGTGGTCTCCCTCGTCTTTAACAATGTATGTGGTTCCAGTGTTGAGATCAGCTACTACTCTTCCTCCAGATAAATGAGAAGCCACAAATCTACCACTCTTTGAGTAGTGCAGTTTCCGACGTGGAAAACGTCCTCCTTCTTCTACTTCCCGTGCTACCAGTCTCATTGCAGTCATTTCCGGTCTGACTCCACAAGCAGCCTTGGTGACTTTCATGGGTCCGTTTTTCTGAACATAGTCGTCACTTCTGAGATCTTCAAAACCGAGTTTAGCAAAGAGGGGTTCCGAAATACGATATCCAAGCTGATGGTACTCCAGATCGACCCAGAGAGGTGTGAGAACATCGCCTTTGTAAAAGTAGAGTAGTCCGTCTCTAACAACAATATCGAGATCTTTTCTTCCGTGAAAAAAACAACTCACAGACATGAGTTGTCTGACGAACCGGTTCTTTGGACTAGGGTCATAGTACATGACTAAAAGTTCACTGGACGTCTGAATCTCACTAGTGAAGCCAATCAAACCTGCGTTTCCAGAAAGTAAAACATTATCGTTATTTGTATCATGAGGCACCAGCAACGTACTTTCATGATTCCTATCAAACAACAATGTCTTTCCATCTGCTGTTCTTCCACAACTCGGTTTATCTACCAGATACTGTACTCTGAACGGCAAAGGTCTTTGTTTTCGAGCTCTAGGATCCGGACGCATCTCCAAAAGCCACAAAACACGCTCGTTTTCGCCCAAACATCGAATTTTCGAGTCCATATGAATAGTGTTCACCTTCAGACCACTAGGACACTCGATTTCCAGCTCACAGGGAGGTTCTGGAGGCGGAGGATGTTTTGGTTTGAGACATGGACGGCCGACTTTCCGTTTTTTCGGAGTCGGCTCTTGTGCAGGTTCAGGAGCGGCTTGAGAGCAAGTGAAAGTCTTCAGATCAAACTGGCGTTTGTTGAAATGCAGTTTAGTGCCGTCCATATAGGCCTGGTGAAAGCAGGGTAACTTGAAATGCGAGGATTCAAACATGGGCTCAAAGTCCTCCGGAAGAGGACCCGAAAGATCCACACACTCCACATACTCCGTCTTATGGTACGGTCTGTAATGGTGAAAAGCAGAGTGGACAAACATGGTCCATTTGTCGTTTCTCGGCCGCATAAGCGAGTCAGCTCGACTCAGCACCAGCCTGGCAGCTTCCCTCCAGCTCTGCAGCTCTCCACTGCCGATATCCATCCAAGGAACCCGCTTCTGGACCCGGTTCCGCACATACGGAGTGTCTATGGACCGCAAATCCGCCTGGAAAGTGCGGCACGTGTCGCTGTACGCCAGGAGGTCGCTGAGCTCGAGCAGATCGAGGATCTTGAGCAGGATTTCCGTCGGCAGACGAGGCGGGCTGTATTCGACCATGTGTTGGAAGGCCCTGGAGTGTTCAAGATATGTAGGTGGGCAGTTCGATTCGAGCGGGGGAAGATTTATTGGGGGTGAATGAGAGGTCGGTAATGAGCGGTAGTGGGTGGAAGAGGTGGGTCAGAAGTGATTGTGGGTGTTTTCAAAATTGTCCAGTGCACTTTCCAGCATCTACGTCACACCGTTCGGGGTCTCCAAACCTTAATTTGTCCCACCGTAATGTCACATTGATCACGAACATTTATTGTCATGGGACTGAGATGAGATGAGCATGTGAATGTCTTGTCACGTGGTATGAGGGGTGTATATAAGGGTTTGGAGGGGGCACGTGAGTGGGTGATTGATATTTGATGCAAAAAAGTTTTCAGTCCGAGAAATATCGACCCCTGTTATAACTGCTAATTTGGGTGCTCATATCTTAACCGAGCAAGGATAATAAAAGCAAAAATATTCGACAAATAATCGGTTTAAATCTGATTAAATCAAACGAAAGACAAAAACGATATGACTGGAGCTCAACAGTATGTTAAACTACGCCCAGCTTCATCTAAATACAGCAATATGTCTATAGAATTTTTTTCAATATTTTTTTTTCAATTTTTCACTATTTAAATTAAAAATCATTAAAAATTTCCATTTAAATTAAGAAATATTCTGAATTAAATTACCAGGATAGATTAAACCAAGCAAAGTGCAAAAACGCTATTACTGGAGCTCATCAACACTTCAAATCACAACCAGCTTCATTCAAACACAGCAATATGTCCACAGAATTTTTACAATAATTTTATCAATTTTTCACTATTTAAATTCAATAATCCAAAATAAATCAAAATAAATCCAGAAAATCCAATAAAATCACAATAAATCCAATAAAATCGCCATAAATCAAGAATTTCACCACTCACATCTATCTACACTTGCTCATTTCATATGTTAATTGTAATGAACATCTTGCTCTCTATATGGGTATTATCAATCCCTTACCTGCTTCGTCCGAGGGTAAAGGCGACGGCACAGGCCGCAGTGATGACAGCGACCGCGCCGGGAATCAGCAGATCGTTACTAATGCCGGGAATGATCTCGGGAGCCACCGGCGGGGCCGCGGGCTTGACGGGAATCTCCACCGAGTCCTCCAGCTTCTGCGTCACCACGGGCTTGACCTCGTTATCAGGGTGATGAATGAAAAGGTCCGCCTTCTCCAACCCGGCCCGTCGGGTGATGGAGACCGCGTCCAGCAGGTCCTGGTCGCTGGTGATGGCCACAATGTCGCCCTCGTCGTCAATGTACGAGATGGCGTACTGCACGGTCACCAGGTCCACGTCCGTCGCAGACAGCTTGTCGGAGATGGAGTTTCGCAGCGCCGACACGCCTGCGTTGGGCACGACCGTCAGCCGGTGGTTTCGGCCGCTGGGCGACTTGAACTTGAACTGGAACGGCACCGTGATCATGCCTGCGGCCGTGCTGCCGGGCCGGTCGTATCCGTCCGTGGAGATGGAGTCGGAGGGACCCACCTCGCCTACACCAAACTGGGCGAGCTCGGAATGGCTCACCTCGGGCGACGACACCGACACAGGGGACATGATGCGGTGGGAGTTGGACTCGGATCCGGCTTCGGAACCATCATCCAGCGACATCCAGAACTTGTTCCAGGCAGGACCCTCTGAATCGCCAGTGCTCATGGTGTTGATCTGCTCAAGAGTGGCGTATGTCAGCTTGAGCACGTCCACAACACCGACGAGCTGGGCATTGGGGCCCATCACGGGCAGGTTCAGGTACCGGCCCTCATGCATGGTTCGCAGGGCGACCTGGATGGACATGTTCTGAGGCGCCACGTCCGGGTGCGGCGTCATGACCCGAATGACAGAACAGTTTTTGGGGTCCAGACCCGCGGCAATCACCCGCAGCACCACGTCCTTCGAGGTGAAAATGCCCTTGACCTGGTCGTGGTCGGTCACCAGCACGGCAGTGGTGTGGTTCTGCTTCATGAGCGAAGCAGCCTCGTAGACCGTGGTTCGCACGCCCACATACGTAGGCGGGGTGCCGTCCAGCACGGACTCCAGATCGGGCCCCTCCATTCGCTGCTTGAGCGCCTCGACGTAGTTGATGATCTGCGCGGGCTGCGACGATCCCAGCTCCGACTGCACACCTTCCAACGCGTCGTACAGCTTCCGCGAGCTCTGGTACGCCCGCTCCAGCTTTTCCATCGCCTCGTGGTAGCACTTGGTGATGTCGAGGATACCGGAGACCTCGTTGTTTTCGTCCATGACCGGCAGATGGCGGAATCCCTTGTTGACCATGAGATTGAGACCTTCTGTGGCAGACGTGTCGGTGGTAGCATAAAGCGGGTTACGTGTCATGATCTGGTCGACCGTAGTGACCGACGCATCCAACCCCGAACCCACCACCTTGAACGCCAGGTCCTTGGCCGTGAAAATGCCCAGAATGGCGTCGTTTTCAATCACCAGCACGCAGTTCTCCCGCTTTGCGCTCATAAGTTGAGCAGCTTCAGCCACAGAGGTCTTGGGCTTGATAGTCACAGCAGGACTCGGCTTGAGCGCCATGACGGTGCCCTGCACAATCTTCTTGGTCGGTTTGGGCCGCACATGTGATCTTTTGCTGAGATCTGTCTCGAGTTTTCGACGGATGGCCTCGTCTTTTTTCGACTGCCGTTTTCGGCTCTCGGTGAGCGTGTCGTTGGGCGACTGTGTGCCGGAGGTCCCCGAGTAGTTGGAGAAGCGAGACGGCGTGTTGCGCGACATTTTGGGTGAGAAAAAAAGTGTAGGGGAGGTTAAGAGGTAGGGGGACACAGTGGGATGGTTGTTGTTTGGGAGATAAAACTCTATTTGGGGTATGAGGTTTGTAGGGAGGAGACGAAGATGGGATGTTTGAGGCATGCTAGAGAGTCGAGAGTGGTATATTTGGAATCAGCGGAAGAAGGTGGTCATTTTGACACCTCTATCTTCTCGCTAACTTATCTCAATCACCAGACACAAACAGCCCCCTGAAACGACGCATTTGGCGTATGATAAACGTTAACCCGTCACCCGGGAGACGTGCCACCAAACACGAGACCCGCTGCAGAAATGATGCATGGGCGTTTTTTAAAGGGCCGTGTCTCGAAAAAAATCAGCTGTCTAAAAGCGCCCCAAAAGTGGCCAGAAAGACGCCAATTTCCCCTCAGCAGACTAGATTTCGCCCGCACGGGTCTCGCCACATGTTCACGGTCAATCAAACCTTATAGTGACACGTGAAGGATATTTTTTGCCGGCCAAAAGCAGTCGATGTTGGTATGAAAATAACGAGCGCGACTCGCTGGTTATCGTGGTGAGCTTGGTTTTGCGAAATCCGGAGTTTCCAGGGAGTTATGGAGGTATCACGTGGTTTTCGAAATTAGACTTATGCTGGTTTTCCAACAACTTGGTTAAGAGTACAATGGATAACCGTTATCGGAGATTTGGCTTTGATTAGTAAGAGGAAATTTTGGTAATTTTGGTGATTTCTTAACAGGTACTGTTTTTAAGAGGGTGAATTTGAGAGTGTTTAAGAGAGTGGTTTTATGCTGTTGATTTTTTTTTTTTTTTTTTTTTTTTCATGTCAGATCATCTGCATTTCTTCAATTTCCCCCAGATCACGTGACCAACCTATACAATAGCCCCTTCTATCTTATATTATCTCTAAGAGGTACAACTCCTCTTGTATATTATTTATCACAGCTACAAGAGTTGTAATATAATTAGTATAGTGTCATTTATGAGCTTCTAGAAGATGTGAGAAGATGTGAGAAGATGAGTGAGATGTGATTAGTCATAGATGTATTAAATGTAGTAATAATCATTTCAATTACGTAATCAGTTGTTTTTCAACTGGTAGTGAGAAGGGTGTTTTCCGCTTTTGGAGGGCAAAAAAAAAAAAAAAAAAAAAAACCACAAAAATCAAAACAAACGAAATCAAGACACTTCAGCACTCGAGAAGTTCATTGTATCACTCTTTGCACCCCCAAAATCTCAAATTCCAACCACCCACCTCCACTCCTCTTCACCATTTCATCTTATATCTTCTATAATGTGTCTCATAACACCTATATCATATAGCAAAACCCCTTTAACACAAGGAGTGTGATGATAACTACGTCATAAAGACCGTATTGTACCCGTGGCCTTACTGAAACATATGATAACCCATCGATTAGCGATTTAGTTCCGGTTCGCACTGATATAATTATAACAGTGCCTGTATGATATGTCTGACAACCAATGATACAAGTACACTGTAAGACCAAAGACTCAATATGTACACCCCAAAACACGCTCCCAAAAACATGTGCCAACATGAAACCTTCCATAACATCTCTTACACCACACATCTTGTTAGTATCATACCCCTCCACCACATGACGATCTGGACTAGCTTCAAGTCTAACGGATCTAAAGCAGTAGTGCTAGTTTAGGCCCCCCTGGCGTCCACGTCGTATTTCCACATCTGATGAGACGTACTATACACCACCATAGGGCTTGCAGCTATGATTTATAGGTCCGAGCGAGAGTTGTATGGTCGTCATGTATAACACGCATTTATGCCTATATTAAAAGAATGCAACAGGGCGTGAGAGTTTGTCAGCTTCTAAAAGCGGCAGACAAGCATGGTTAGCAAGCATTACCGCACATATATACCTCGGTTTTGCTATGATCTGCTGCACCTGCTCTTGAGATTTAGCGTCCTTCGAGTCTAGAACCTGTCTGGAACCCCGTATTCAACTCTGGGGGAGCTGTTCCTATGGCTCGCAGGCTGTATCTATCGATAAATGATGGTTGCAGGCTATGATATTACGTCGCATTGGCCTGTGTCACGTGGAATAATGTGTGGTGAATGCCACCCTGTTGTTGCACGGCACACGGGTTGGAAAAACACGTGGTGAGGTCGGAAAGGTGACTGGAGCTAGCCACGGAGTGGGGGAATGTGAGTATCAAGTCGGGTGGGGGTTTGCAGACGTATTCGGCGAGATATTGGGGTTTGAAGAATCCGGAAAAATGTGTTGGGGATTATGTTGAGAATGAGGAGGGGTGGGGACAAGTGGAGTTGATTAGGGGGTTGGTAGGGGGAAGGAGAAGAGGATTGTGACTTGTAATTGACTCATACTCGTTTTATTGGTTCAGTTTGTGATGTTCTCATGGTGTGTTGTGTTGGGTATTTTTAAAAGTCACCAACAAGGCGTAAAACACCCCTGAGAGCTCTATAACTTGGTAAAAACATTCTCCAAGATCCACTGACTCCTCTAATTTACTCCCCATCACTCTCAGACCCTTCTATCAAAATCTATCCACGTCCCAAGTTTTGCAGCAAAAAAGATTATCACCACAAAACAGCAACAAAGGAGGTGACCCCATATGGAGTTAACCATACGTAATATAACGCTGTATAGAGCATTCAAACAACTCTTAGACCTCCCCAAAGCGTTTCTGACGTGATTGGACTTTTTCAATGTAGACCTCAAAACGAGTAGCAAACCCACACACACCAAATTAACCCCTGTACGATTTGTTACCGCACGCAAAACACACTGTATACCTCCTTTATCCACCCACCCTCAAATGCACGTTTTTGGCAGCAGTTATGGTCGTCCTGCACACCACCTCAAAACAACGCCACATGAAACGCAACAAGGCTTGAGAGAACAGCAGGAGTTGACCAACACAAAGAACGAGGCCGTGCGGTTCGTCTGGTAGCACTGTCTTTATTTTTACACCTCCCGAAAAAAAAGCACACGAAAAAAACATCCAGCGGTTTAGAGTGAGTACTAAGCGGGGAAAGAGATTTGCTGGAAGAATTGAGAGGGTTAGAGAGATGAGAGGTGGTTCAAAAGATTCCCCGGATAACAAGGAACGTCCTGAACAACTCCCCATGTCTCTAGCATTTTTCTAGCGACTCTGGTGAATTTTCACAGTGTTAAAAATTGGTAGATACCGAAAACTCCCCTAAATCACGTAGAAAAATGCCACAGACAAGCAAATAGTACTCCCACACTCGCCATCACCCGTAGAATCCATCCACCAACTCCACCAACCTCCTGTCGTTCTTGGGTCCGAGTGAACATTTTACTTCTGAATATACATTTTCCAAACTCTCATAATCCAGACAAACAAAAGAGAGACATGTCTGAGTTGCGCATTGTGTATATCTCCATACACTCACACGCCCTCCAATCACCAAATCTCTCAAACCTACAACTTTACTCCACGCCACGGGTTTTCTAAAGGCCCGAACCTGCTGCATTGACTCAGCTCTACTCTAACATTATCTTGTTTGCTGAGCTTCCGGTGGCGGCAAAAAGGTTAGAATTGCGTGTCTTGGCGTGTGCGCAGAGGAAAAAAAAACAACAACAGCCCCGATTAAAAAAAGGGGCTGGCTGAAGATCATCATAGTGGTCATAGTTATAAGATAACAAAAGTAATAATCAGAATACTACTGAGAAACACACTCAGAGCACATTCCAAACATGGTTTTAGCGGCTCTGAAAAAGCAACGCCACGGCCTCTTCTTACAAAAGACTATATGTATTACCTGCGAATCAGTGTTTAATATACACCGAGGGAGGACTTTTTCTTGTTAGTCATCAAAAAATCGATTCACGTGACTTTTTCCAAATGGGCAGGTTTACGCGACACGATTAGTGCACAATCAGCCGCTACTGTCAGCTGATGTGACAAAAAAACGGTCTACGCTAACAACAAAAGTTAATGCAGAATTGATGAGAGTAGAGAAGTCGTAGGGTAAGTAGGACTACAAAATAGACCTGTTTATCGTGTTCGCACGATTTTTCTCGTCATTTTGGTCAACTCGTTTTTCACCCTGCTTATCTGAAAAGCCGTTTTCTGTCATGCTGGTCTAGCCACACTAAACCCGCACTAGACTGACAGCTTGCACTAGCGTAACTAGCCGGTTAGAAGGGAGCTAATGCGCAGGTACCACTCCAGGTGACCGGAGATGAGGTGAAGTGCAAGAAAATTGAGAAAATGGAAAAAATGGAAAAAATGTATGTCCAAAGAAAACAGAGACAACTCAGATTCTGGTGTATGAATCTGTGAGGTGAATGGATAGTTAAGAACATGAGCTGTTGAGTATGTAGGAGGAATAAAGCAGACTCCAATTCCCATAATTTCACGTTAGTATGTAGATAGGAGTCCGTGAGATGAGATGGAGGAGTTATTTATAGGTGTGACAGAGGTATAGAGAGTGATATCACTGTGGTTTAAGATGATGTGATTTAGATCAAGTTACTGGGAGTACAGTTAGGTTGAGTACTTGTATAGTAATTCACAACTGAAGTAAAACAGGGTATGAATGATGTACTGAAGACAACACATTAAACAGTACTACAAGTATGACAGAGTAATATTGTACGATATAAAACCAGAGTGAAGTCCATTTTCAAATTATTTATATTGTACCTTCAAAAGTCGGCTTTCAAGTTGGGTTGACTGGTCAGACCAAGAGAGACTAAATGAGGTACAAGATGAGGACACGTATGAGAATACAGGGATATGAAGACACAGTAAAACAGACTAGAAAAATCAACTGCTGGGTTGGAAATTGGAGATATAGCTTCTAGTGGGTTATATGAGCACAATTGACTGCCTGGAATTTATTTCATACCCCCAGAGACAAGTTGTACAGTTGACAGTCTCAAAATAGGACTTGTTAAAAAGCACTTTGTTAAGCATAAGCCTTGTGAACTTGTGAAAGCAACCGTCAGTGAGGTATGTTGTTTAAAATTAGAATATCATAATTAACACCCTGGAAGAAGGAATATCCAATAGAATGAGCTGTAAACGTGTATAAATACTCTCCGTGAGTCCACCATCACGTGACTATTTTTATAACTCCATTCACCCACATTTGACCCCTTTTCTCTTGTCTGCAGCAAACTCATAAATGCACACTGTCAATAATAGCAACACAAGAGACCAATCATAGGTTGATCGAGGTGAAAAGTACACAACCAGGTTCAGAAAAGCAACTACAACGTCTTCTCGAACTGCTACATTCAATTGAGCTTTTCACTTACCAAAATAAATACACACTTCCTCAAAACACTCTTATCTCAGCACAGGGGTATAATCTATGACTGATAACCATAACAAAACAGAGCCATGTTAACGATATAAACAACAATTAACTGTGGAATATAAACAAACAACAACAAACAGTCAAAATCAAGTATACCAGGTTCTCATTATCATATTCAATTATATACAACAGCTGTTAGTGCAAGAACTCAGGAGTGTGAATATAACAACTCCAGAAACATTGTCTATACTCTCTATTATACAATATCACAGTGTCCAACTCCTCTTTACAGCACGCCCTTTAGTTATTAAAAACAAAAAAATAATAAATCCAAAAAAATCCAAAAAAATCCAAAAAAATCACCCAACCTCAACAGAATCACCACCAATACAGCCAGTCACTTACCATAAATCCACCACCTCAATTGAACACTCAGCTCATTCTCACATCATACACTACACCTTTTTTTTAATTTTTCAATTTTTCAATTTGTTTTAATTTGTTTTAATTTCTCCTTAATTCTACTACATTCTCCAATGTCCTTGTCTCTAATAATTTATAATATACATCCTCCTATAATTACTGCCAGCGGGTGCTCGTCTCGGCCGGCTCCTCCAAGTACTCTTTATGTGCTGTCGACACTGATTTGATGAGGGCAAGTTCAAGTTGCTAGTGTGAACTGAGTCATAGACAAAACTGAGTGTGTAGAAAACACTGAGTGTGTAGAAATACTCAAGGACAATGCTTCGTGCTTCGCACTCAGTCTTGTCCATTAAAAACACTCAAGGACAATGCTTCGTGCTTCGCACTCAGTCTTGTCGGTGAAAAGTGACAAGCGCTCGTGCTTCGCACTCGCTCTCGTCACTGCCACCTCGTAGCACTCGTCAACAACTCATACTGCTCCCTACAAGCATTACTCGTAAACTTGTTGTCCATCTTCTGCGCGACAATGTGCCATTTTTCATTGTGGTAATCCTGGACCGCCTTTGTCAAATCCTTCAAGTCCTCCGACGTCCAATTCTGCGACTTTTTCCTCAGCTTGGTGCAGTACCTTACCTGAAGAGCTCCAGGCGTCCTTCCCGGAAAGTGCTGTGCTATTCTCTTCCACGAGTACTTTTGGTTTTCCTTGAGCTCAATCAGCAGCTCGTCATCGTCGGCAGTAAACTTGGCCTTGGAGTTGCGCATGGGGGCTACTCGAAACTCGTTTTTCGAACCCCCAGAAGAAGATCCCACCGACGACACCTGCTCCATCTCCTTGTCCATGCCTCCAAACGCGCTTTCGTGATAATACGTCTGGGGGTTGGGCAGGTGGGTCGACGTCTGCTGGCTCAACATGTAAGGAGTGGACGAGTAGCGGGTCATGGAGTAGTTGCGGTAGGGGGAGGTTGCTGCTGGAGGACCCCCGACCACCCCAGAAGACGTGTAGGGGCGAAAGTAGTTGCTGTAGGAGCTATGCAAGGGGGGCTCTGTGGGGGTGGTTAGTGGAAGAGGCGGTTGCTGCGGAGTGGGCACTATCGGCGGCTGTGTGACATTGGTCGAGGGTGGAAGCGTCGACGAGGGCTGCTGCTGCTGCTGCTGAGAGAGCGACGACTGTTCCGGAGACCCCAGTTCGGGGCGGTCTGTGTTCATGGGAGGCGGTGTGATCGGTGGCGGGGGTAGTAGTCGAGATTACTTGGTCATACTGGCCTGTGTTAGTACCGACGAGCATGAGTGCGTAGCACGAAGGCTTGTCGCTTTTTAACCGACGAGCATGAGTGCGTAGCACGAAGGCTTGTCCTTCACTGTCTTCTACACACTTAGGGGTGTGTGATTGAAGATGTTCAGAGTGAGATTGAGGTGTGTAATGGGTGTATAGTGGCTTAGAAGCGCTGTTCAAGTGCTCCAGAGTGCTTTGGCAAAAAGTCAGATGGCTCATTGTGCTTTTCAGCTCATGTGCTTTTCAACACATCTTCACATTCTGCTCTGCACCACACCCCAACACAACACACACACAATCTCCTCCAACTCCCACCGTTCAGCATACCAAACGGCTCGCCAGGCTCTCGCCAGTCCAACGGTGGTACTGGCGTTGTGGCCACTAGCTCGGGTGATCGGCTACAGCGCAAAAAGCGCCCAATTTCCTCTTGGGGCGTGCGCAAACCGTCGAAAGGCGTCCTGTGACACGCTCACACCCATCCTGCCACGTCCATACTCACCGTGTATTCGTCTTGTATCCCTGGGTTCTGCACTGTGCTAAACTATATAAGTGTTTATCAGACACCAGCTCAAAGTTGAGCAAAAGGTAAATGTGGTTAATATGTATAGTTTATAGGCATATATGGGTATAGCACTTTGGATAGCGCTCTGCGGAGGTGAATGTTACATGGGTTTGAGTATGCAGGTGTTGTCTTCCTCAAATTTTGCAAAAAGCACTCTTGAGACACAAACACACCCTCTCTAAATTGTGTCTGTGCTCCTCTTCACTCGTCACAAGGCCACTACCTCGCCCCTCCAAGAGCTATTCTCTTTACATTACATCCGTCAAACTTTGTGCACAAAGAATTGCGTCTTTGTCCCAATCCCACCAACAGCCTGTGCATAAACTTACATCATCGGGCGATCTTGAGAAACACAAAACGGAGTCTGGTGGGGGTTGATTTGAGAGTGGAAAAAATCAAACACAGAGAGACGAGAAATACAACAATATAGTGCTTGTCTGACTAATCACCATCTCCAAAAGTGTGTGCTTTCCGCTGACTTTGACTTTTGCTTTAGCATACTGGTCTAGACCTAAAAACAACAACATGGCCAAACATGGTAATTCTTCTTTTCCATAGAGAATAGTAATGTAGGGAGGTAGTAGTGCCTTTGAAATGTGATTTTACCACCTCAAAATCACCTCTACACCCTCAAATCCCACTCAACAACCTCCTCACTCTGCGCCATTATCAAACATGCTCGTCCTATAGCTCCGTGTTTGGATAAATGTGCATTTATAGCTGTTTATGGAGCGCTGGCTCGACTATACCGGATCTTGTGCGCTCTTATGATAAACACAGACACCCATTCCCAGACTGGCTCATACGGCCCTAAGTCGACCGTGCAGGAATGTGCCACTATACGTGTTGCCACAGCTCCATAACAGCAGGTCCACCGCCGGTCTAGAACCCCCCTCTCTTAGCGCGGGTGCTAGCCACACGCTAAGGTCTCTCCACACTATACCGTTCTAAATCGTCCAAAGTAGTCTTGTCTGACGTCGACGAGAGGGTGTAAGCGAGGGTGGCGGAGGCCGCTGAGGTGCTGCTGCTGAGTACAAGTAGCTGGGTGTAGCTGCGTGCAGTCGGGGTGAGTGAAGGGGTTGGAGATGTGTTTTCGGTGTGGGAGTCCAGACTAGCCGACTTATGACTTGCGAAGCGAGCTAACTGTGAGTGAGAGGGTGTGAGGTGAGGGTGGTGATTGAGATGATGGTATGGATGATTCATGTTTTTTTTTGGAGACTCAGGGAGACATGTACTCTACAACAATGTGAAGACAACAGGACTTACAACAATCACGAGAAGTACAATCGTACAATCACAATCACAATCAGCACTCACTCACAACATGAAACACCTCCTCATTCTCTAACTAGCACCACGACACTGATAACGATCTTCTGACGAATGAGGTGTTGGACTATGACTGTAAGAGAACAGACAACAGTAACAGCAACAACAACAGGCAGAGAGGCAACAAACAAACGACATATATCGCATGTTCAATCACGTGACCATCATATCCATAGCTTTTTTTGCAGTTTTTTTTTTCAAATCCGACTTTTCCACTTTGCCATACTGCACTTTACCTCACCCACTAACTCCACCCCTCGCTTGCTGCCAAACAAATGCCAATTCATAAAAGCCATTTATTAATCTTGACTTTTGGCGGAGTTAAGAATTGAGGGAGGAAATCAAAGGCTTGGAAAACACAGCAATTGAAGGCAGGAAGGGTTGTTGGGGGAAAAATCAGAAATTG